>VWZK01012745.1:40320-86640 GCA_013396935.1 Baryphthengus martii
CCGAGCGGCACCGCAGCGGCTCCGGCCCGGCCCCGGAGGGAACCCCCCGAACCGCCGGCATCACCCCGCGGATGGACCCACTGAGCCACCAGCATCACCCCAGGCCGGGCCCCCCCAGCATCACCAGTGACACCCCCGGGGACTACCAGTGCCGCCCCTCACCCCGTGCCGTACCCCGTGCCCACCAGCACTGCTCCCTGTGCCATTCCCCAGTAACCCCCGGTGCCCACCGCACACAGTACCCCGGTAACCCCCAGTGCTCACTCTTCCCTCGGCCTTCCCTCACGCAGTGGGCTCCCCTGTCTTTTGTCACAGGACAACTCTACCCGCGAGTCCTGACCCGCTGTGTCATCCCCCACACACCCTTCAGGCTGGCGCCGAGGCCACGTGTCCCATGGCCACGTGCAGCAGCACATCCCACGGCCACATATTCCACGTCCACGTGTCCCACAGCACCACATCCCACTGCAGCATGTCCCACCACATCGCCTCTCGCAGCCTCACGTCCCATATCGCCCAACAGCACATCTCACGACAGTACCTCCCATGGCCACATGTGCCATGACAACTCACGGCCACATGTCCCCCAGCAGCCCGAGGCTCTTTCAGGAGCATCAGGGTGCAGAGCACGGCCATGCACTCTGCAGGAGCAGGAGGGCTTCTGAGCCCGGTGGGCCTCCGGGTGGCCCGGCACTGGCTCTCCACTCGCCATGGCCACCGCAGGACACCTGGGCCACCCCATGCAGGCCTGTGGAACAGGTTCCTCTGTCCAGGCAGCCCAGCCAGCAGCGGGCACAGGTGTGTGTGCTGATGTCAACCAGCTTCTACTCATGCTCTAGCACAGGTAACCTCAGTCAGGTCCTTCTTCCATACACCCAGTCCTGGGCTTAACTCCCTGCTAAGCTTGTTGCCGTTGGTGGTAGACTTCTAGAACTTGCTTTGTCTGCATTTTAGTGGATTAGTTATTTTACCTGCTGCTACTTCTGATCCATTTCTTATTAGCTCTATGACTTTGCTTCCTGCTACACACGTATTTGCATGGGCATCTCTCAGCATGTCCTTACTGCTCCTAAACAGCATGTCCTACAGCCCTGGGCACTGATCCACTGCCCAATTGCTTACTGGGGGCACAGCTCGGATCCCTCCAGCTCCCCCACGGTGGCAGGAGCTACTCAGTGCTCCCTGGTTCACCCAACGTGACTCTGGCCTCCGCAGGTCTGGTCAGATGGAGGTGACAGGGCAGCTTTGGAAGCTGTTCTTTGGAAAGCTGAGCATTGGAGGTGTTGAGTATCAGTGGGCAGTGCTGTCCTTTGACAGCAGGAGCAGGTGTCCATTGGCACTGTGGGACAGTTTATTCCGCATCTACCCGAAGCCACTTCCAAGGGATTTAGGTTTCTGTGTCCTTTCCCTACGCTCCAGGCTGCTCACGCAGGAAGAGAACCGTGCTGTCCGTGATCAGTGGAAGTTTGTGTCTGACCACCCTTAGCCACCACTGCTGGCCGAGTGACATTCCCAGGCTTCGTACACCCGCTGGACCAGTTGTCCTGGACACGGGAAAGGACACGCTGTGCCACTCAGGGCCATCCTGGAGCGGAGCTTAGCAACCAGCTCTCTCCAGTGCCACCCCATCCCACTGTGTGCTGTGCTGGGGAAGAGTCGGGTGACTGTGCACGGGGAGAAGCTCCATGTGCTCTGGGAGCAGAGGAGACACTCGTCTCTGTGGGTTCAATCTGTGCATAATAAACACTGAGAGTCCAAACTCCCTACACGCCTTTTGGTATAACTTGAGTGCTTGGGTTCTTGGCCAGGCAAAATTCGATTTGCTATCACAAATCGGGAGCTAATCGACGTAAACTGTATGATTGGCCTGCTGGCGCCTCGTGCTTGGAGCTCAGTGGGGAAATGCCGCAGCAGCTCCAGGTCCCGTCCTCAACTCCGCAGCTGGGGCTTCCGGCCCCGCAGCCCGGCCTTCCTCAGGTCCTTCCCTCAGCACCACATCCCCACAGCTTTGACACCCCTCCAGGCTGCCCCATCTCCCTGCCATAGAGCCAGCTGTGATCTGTGGAACCAGTCACGACCCGTGGAACCAGCCAGCAGCTTCCGCTGTGGCTCGGGGAGGCCTTTTCCAGGTGAGCATCATCCTTCGGCCAGCTGCTGCCTGGCCTCGAGGAGGGCTGGCGAGGGTGCCAGTGCCAGCTCTGCCCCTGCACCCCCAGATCCCATCTCCGGCCTCGCCCCGTGGCTGCCCACCCTGCGCTCCCACCAGCCCTGCGGTGGCGGCGGCTCTGCGTTGGTTGTTCTCTTGCCTCCCGCTCGCCGGTAGGTGAAGTCTGAGGTATGCTGTGCGGGCTCCTTCCCATCAGTTCAGCCACGTCCATGGATCAGAGGCTATACCTTATTTCCTTCTTGTGAGGTGGAATTAACTCATCAGTCCCTTGCGATAAGAATCCCAGACAGCAAAGGAGCAGCAAATCACAGATTATTTCCTATAAAGCTGCCAGAGGAGATTCTCCCCGTTTTCTTCAGCCAAGGAACGGGCTCAGATCCGTCACCAGGCCGTGGACGTCAACTCTGGGAGACTTTATGAACTTTATGAAATGTGGAAACCCCTCTGCTAATCACTAATAGTTCCCAGTCCTCCTTTCTTGTTCATTTGGTGGTGGCATGTTTTTTACCATCTGCTGCATAATTGGTTCGGCGAAATTCAGCGCTGCCCGAGAAAAGACACTGGTACTTTTGGTTATCATGGGATATTGTGAAGTCAGGAGTTCTGCTGGGTAATTATGTGCCTTGTGAAAAGTAATTTATTCTGTTGGGTTTAGACCAGCTGCCCAATTATTTCTTCTGGCACTTCCTAGTTTCTATTGTGAGAAACAGTTAATGATGTAGATGCACCGCCATTTGTGACACTGCAGATCCTTATCACCTTTCCTAGCTGGTGATTTCTTCTCTACCCTTTTGCGATGGGACAAGTAGACAGCACAAGGGGTTTGAGAAGGGAGTGTCCTGAGCATCAATGCACTGATAATGATATTACCATTCTGCTCCCCCCCCCGAGCAGTTGACACCACGTGAAGAGGTCGAAGCCAAGAGCCAGGTGAAGCTAAAAAGGGATCTGAGAAGTGTATTCATCCAGCAGCATCTCAGCCGCTGAGCAGATGAATGATGGAAGTTACTGGGCTGCTTTGCTTGGGGTCTAAAACCAGCCTCTCTCAAAGCCCACCTAGGGAAGAAGTTTATTTGTTATTGCTCATTCCACAAAGGAGGGTGCAGATGAGCAGAGGAACGTGCCAAGCACTGGAGCTGGGGCAGGAAAGCACACCCCAGCGAGAAGCCGAATGAGGAGCGCTGGGCAAATGCTGCACCCGTGCTGAATAGCTGCTCTGGTGGCTGGGTGCCACGCACAGGAAGGGGTCACACACCCGTGGAAGTGGGAGCAGAGCCTGCACAAGCTGATCTGCCTCAGGTGCCTCATCTTCTGCTGCTAGTGCTGGTACCATTTCTGGGGCTTGGTGTCCAGCTGGGGGCTTGGGATTCCAGAAGGAATAAAACTCACCTGAGAGTCTTTAAGAGGGAGGTTTGGAGAAAGCAGCTTATGGAGAAAGCCTAAATTAGCCTGGGTTGTTTAGCCTGGAAACTATGAAACCGCGGGGGATGTGCTGACAGCTCCTCTCCATATGCCTGACAGCTGCCAAGTACAGCCCAGACTGCCGCAGGGGCTGGGACGGGCTCATTCTGAGCCTGGGGGTAGGACTTGAGCCCGCGTTGGCCTGGCCTGCACAGAGACTGGGGCCAGTCGCTCCTCTCAGGGTGAGACTGGGGGATGCTGGGCTGGTTTCCAGTCCCCCCCTCCATCCCCCTCCATCTGCCCCGAGCGTCGTCTTGCTGCCTTTCCTCTGACACCTCCTCCCTGGTGCTGCTACTGAGAGGGCCCCAGTGATTCTCAACCTGCATTGCTGGCCCCGGGACCTGCTCACTCTGCTGGCTGAGCGTTTGTTCCCAGTGTTTGGGAGCAAAGTTGAAGATCTCGGATGAAGGAGAGGGAACGTTCCTACTAGTCTGGCTGCCCTGCACACCTCTGCTCAGCACAGGCACCGCAGCAGCCTGCACCGGCTCAGCAGTGCTCCACGGGGGCCAACTGAAGAGCTAGGGTGGCTCTTGTCAGCCTGTGCCAAGCCTGCCTGTCACCGGCTTAGGGAGAGCAAGTGAGGCACTGACTGGGCAGCCCGTGTCATGGAGAGCCCGGTGTGACTGGGGTCTGAGCACGGCAGCGTGCCCTCTCCAGGACAGGGACTGCTCTGAGGCAGCCCTTGCACGGAAGGACAGGGAGCTGTTGGAGTGGGGCCAGAGGAGCCCCTGCGATGCTGGGAGGGCTGGAACCCTCTGCTGGGAGGCCAGGCTGGGAGAGCTGGGCTTGTGCAGCCTGGAGAAGAGAAGGCTCCAGAGAGACCTTCTGGGGACCTGTCCGAAAGACGGGGCCAGACTTTGGAGCAGGGCCTGTTGGGACAGGACAAGGTGGGATGGTTTGAAACCAAGAGAGGGAGCTTGAGACTGGAGAGAAGGGAGGAATTGTTGACACTGAGGGTGGCGAAACACTGGTCCAGTTTGCCCTGAGAGGTGGTTGGTGCCCCATCCCTGACTTCTTGGTGCCCCACAGCTTCACAAAGCCATCGTGTTGCACTGGATCCAGAGCCACCTCTGGCAGTGGGAACATCCCTTCAGGCTGAGACAAGGGTGGGGAGATACCTACACAGCAGCCCCCTTGCTCCACTGAAGGCACCATCTGAGACCCTCTGCAGATCATCGCTCTCTACCCTTGACCCCGGAGGAGAGTGGCAGTGCCCACACACAGCCTCGCTGGGCAGGAAATGCCTTGTTTCACAGGTAGATCATTCTCTTTCTCCTCCTGCTGCATCCCAGCCACTTTCAGACTTTGCAACCCGGAGGCGAGGCTCGGGGCTGGCAGCCACACTTGTCCTCACTCATCGAGCCACTGCTGCTGCTGTCGGTTCTGTGCAGAGCCTTGGCAAGGCCGTGGCGCTGCAGGCGCTGCTCCACCGCAGGGCCCCCTCGGAGCCGGTGCCAAGCCCTACTGCGCCGGCAAAACGAGATCGGTGCCAAACGCAGGACTGTGCCAAACGTGCGACTGTGCCAGCGCTTCCGCCCCATCACCCCGCAGCTGGGCAGGACGTGCGGGACATGCAGGCTGGGCTCGACACGGTACAGTCTGCTCAGAACCACGTATGTCTAGACTCAAACCACAGCCGAGGACCCAGGCGAGATGCACCCCTGCCTCCTGGCCCCAGAAGGTGCCCATTGTGGCAAGTCTGGGTTTGTCACTGCACAAGGAATAAGGGCTGTGCCTGCTCCCAGGCCATGGCTTGGGGTGGAGGAATCTCACACACGTGGACACGGGTACGTTGCAGTGCAGCGGTTGGTGGTGGCACACGAGGCTTTCAGGTGGAAAGGAAGCCAAGAGCTGGTGCATCCACTTGTCTGCTCGTGATAAAGCTGGAGAGATGCACCTGAGAAAGAAACCTCACCAGACCTGGTTGGGCCTGCCTCTCCTCTCTCACAGAAACGTTTCTCCTGAACCACCCTCACTGGAGACTGAGACATGCCCTGAATGAGGAATCATCCCTCACCTGGTTAGTTGTAATTGTCAGGCTGCCATCCCAGATGCTCATTAACCGAATAAAAGCATCACCACTTTCTGAGGGCTGCTAAATATCTGCTCTCTGTTGTGTCCCACTCCCTGGAGCCAAAGCCACATCTGTCTCGATCCTAAGTGCAGCATAAATCTGAATCCTCATATGGGAGCTCTCTGGAGATCCCTGGCCAGGCCTGTAACACCCCAGGATCGAGCATCGCCTGCTTTGCTGGGCTTGCCTCCAAGGAACTGCATGGAAATTGCTGCCAGTCACAGGTTTGTGTCAGCAGAGATACAGGTGCAGGTTCTCGTTCTTTACAACCAGGATGACATGTTTGTTCTCCACCCAACCCACGGGGCACCGACCCTGCTGGCTGTGCCTTCTGCTCACTCCAAACGGGACGTCTGTGCGCACCGGTTGTTGCTGAGGTCCTGGCAGGCAGCGTTGTGTGCTCATCCCTTCCCACGGCTCCAGGGACCTCCACTGAGATTTGAACCCCAGGAGAAGCTGCAGAAGGAAAAAAACGTGCTCTCAGAGGCATGTTCAGAGAGAAGTGTTGGTTCTTGGAGCTTTCCCTGGTGTCTATATGTGTTATAAACTTGTCAGGAAGCTGAAGGCGTACAAGAAATCAGGCTGTTGTATTATCAATACATACTATGACACATGACACACAGGTTGGTTACTGTAGATCTGAAGCTTTACGAGAGTTTATCAGCCTGTCTGGATGGGGGGAGTGGGCTGGAGACAAACACCAAACACTGCAGGCATGGGAGGGCAGGAGAAAAATTGTTTTGCAGGAAATTATGAGCACTGGTATTAATATGAATGATCATCATTCCCCACATAAGTCTTCCACATTCTTAGCAAGATTCACATTATGAAGCCTGTTGAATATAATTTAGAAGGGATGCCCAGGAAATTCCCCCACTTCCTGGGTAGCAACATGCCGGGCACGGCAGCACCACCAGCCCTGGCCTTTGTGTCCCCAGGATGCAAAGCCTGAGGAGGGGGGTCAGAGGGGACTAGGACGCTCCTGCCCTCAGGTATCACCAGCCACAGAATCACAGAATTGTCACGGCTGGAAAAGACCTCTGAGATCACCCTTTATAACTACCAACTCAGAAAGAAAACACAAACAAACGCCAAAAAAAACCACCAACCACCCCACAAAACATAAAAAAAACCACTCACCATCCTACTAGAGCAGGTCCTGAAGTGCCTCGTCCACATGTTTTTTGAACGCCTCCAGGGATGGTGCCTCCACCCCCTCCCTGGGCAGCCTGTTCCAATGCCTGACTACTCTCTCAGTAAAGAAATTGTTCCTAATATCCAACCTGAACCTCCCCTGGGGCAACCTCAGGCCATTTCCTCTCATCCTATTGTTATTTACTGGAGAGGAGAGGCCAGTCCTCTCTGCAGCTCCCCTTGAGCAGCCTTCCCTGGCCCTTTGGTCCTGCACTTTAGCAAGGGGAGCTGGAGAATCCCACCGGCCACTCAGAGCCACACTCCCATCAGCTATGCCGGTCCTCATGGGGCTGCTGGCACCGAGGCAGCACCAGAGAGCCCACAGGACCGAGCTCCCCAGAGGTCAGGTCTGAGTGTGAGGGCACGAGGTGCCCCTTTAGCCTTGGGGCAGCCCCTGACCCCCAGCCTTCACTTGGCTTTGCATTTTCCAGCTCCTCTCTGGCATGGCCGCTGTCAAGTGCGTTCCTCCACCGCACGCTCGTTGCTGAATGGTGTCGTTCTTCCCTGCCGGTGCACTCAGGGGTGGCACCAAACCAGGCCGTGTCCCCTTGTCTCCATTTAGCCTGGATCCGGGGCCAAACTACAGCCGACCCCTCCCCAGACGGGAAGGGGGACTGGGAAAAGGAGGAGAGACCCAGGGGCTGAAATGAAGATGGATGGAAGCAGAAAAAACAATATGAATGGCAGTGCCAGTGCAAGGTATACAAGGTTATACTTGGCCCTGTGAGCTCACAGTAAATGGGAAAGCAGTCCTTGGGAGCAGGATCGTGAGCGAGCCCTGCCAGGGGTGGAGGAAGAGGAGGGGAAAGCACGAGGAGAGGGAAGAGGAGAGGGGAAGCAGGAGGAGCCCCCACCCTCAGCAACCTTCACCCTTTATACTGAGGGTGAGGTTGAAGGTCTGGGACACACTTGGAGGCAGCTCGGGGCAGCTGCCCTGGCTTCTGCCCTTCCCAGCTTAAGTCCCTGGCTGACCCAAAACTGCTCATGGCCAGCAGATCATGGCTGGCCCGGGATTCTATCCTAGAGAAACCAGGATGCTCTTCCCTGCCAGACTTGAGTTCTGAGCCCCCAGGTCTCCTGCTGCGCTTGTTTCTGCCTTTCTCCCCACCAGGAGAGGGGCTCCGGGCAGCAAGGGGGCATTTTGCAGCTTTTGGTGGCTGTGCAGAATCCTCCAGCCCTGCTGTAGAGAGCAAGGCCCCAAGCCGGGACCAGCAGCAGCGGGGTTTGGAAGGGCTTCTGCCCATCCAGTCCCCCACAGCGTCCCAGCTCAGGGGCCAGTGTGTTCCTTTCCGTGACACGCGGCTGTGCCGTACTTGCCGGTTGCCTGGGCTGCTTGTTCCTGTGCAGCAGGAGTGACGTAGGCAGTGCCCTCATCCTGCTGGGACTGGGAGGCCTGACCTCTAGCTGGAGACCCGGGCAGATGAGCTGGGCAGCTCGGTGTGGCAGCCGGACGCAAGGAGAGAGCAGCAGCTTGATATTTAACTGTCTGGATTAATGATTACAGAGAAGGGCTGGCAGAGACAGGGTGAAGTGAGCTGCAGCCAGTGGTGGAGTCCAAGTGCCCAGCTCTTGTTGGACCTGGATCCAGCAGAACTGCAGCAGAACTCACCTCTGGGTGCTGCAGACTCAGCCTGAGCTGCTGAGCCCCTTGGGGGCCTGGACCATGCGAGGGATGAAGAAGTACAGGCACATCATCGAGACTCCGGATGCTGGCAGGTGGGAGGTGAGGACCCCAGCGCGATGTGGCTCAATGCACTTCATCTGGGGAGGGATGGAGGGGGAGCTGGGACGTGCAGTCTGTCAGGAACGTCCAGGAGATCTTTGCTACTTGCTGCACCTCCACTAGCCTTGTCAGCCACTCCTCCCCTGGCATCACTCCCCTCCAGCTCCTTTTCCACTTGAGGCAGGTGGGAGCAATGAGCTGCAGGAGGACAGATCCTTCTGAGCAGCAGCAGGTGTTGCCAAGGTGTGTCCTCCCTGTGCCTCCGTGTCCGGGTGATGCTCGGAGCCCAGGTTCCTGTGTTTAGAGATGCCCCAGAGAGATTATCATGTCTGGCAGTCGTGACCCTCATCTGAGATTGTCACCCTGACTTTCTCAGAACATCAGAACAGTGGTCCCCGTTCAAAGAAAAGGTCTGTCTAAACCTCCCGTAGTATTGCCAGAGCCAGCACAGCCCTAGGCCCCAGCGGTGCTCCCAGCGCTATGCTGTAGTCGCAGTAAAGGCGTGTGCCACGTTTGGGCTCAGCCAGCTTCCAGAAGGGTGGCAGGCTCTGCAGGCAGGGCCTGGTGAGGGAGCTTTGGGTGGGAGTCCTGACGCAGGACGAAGCTCCTCCTCACCATTAGCAGGAGAGCAGTTGGCAACCCCCGGGCCCCGGAGCAGCACGGGGAGCCTCAGCAGGAGATTCTGGGCATCAGCAAGCTGGGAGTGAGCAGGGGCAGCTCCATCAGCCCAGGTCTCAGCCCAACTCGTGACTCTAAAGAAGTCAGAGGGAGGGCTTCGGTTTTTTGGTCTTCCTAAATCGAAGGTATGAAGTTCCCTCGGGTGGATGTGACTCACCTCCGACAAGGGCAGACGTTTAGAAAATGTCAGTCTGGCATCAGTGGCGTGAGAGACTTTAGGACAATTGTGAAGGGAATGTGATTACACGTCCAGAAGCTGCCAACAGAGGCTTTTCCAAGAGCGGTCGTGCCGGACCAATGTGGTCTCTCTCTCTCTCTCTCTGATCAGATAAAATATTTTTCTTTCCAAAGGAATTAAATCCATTAAATGTCATCCACCCGGACTTCAGTCACCTCGTCCTCAGCAGTGTGCTGGAGGCAATAGGATGTGGGACACGTGCAGTTCTCAGGATGAAGAACGAGTCTAAGGGATTTCTGGCAGCCTGTGTTGCTGGAGGGGCCTGTGCTGCTTTGTGCAGGGCCAGGGCAGGAGCTTCGTCTCAGGAGAGTATTTTCATTATGAGGTTTTGCACAAAGCTCACGGGGAGGTGCTGGAGCTGCCCCACTAGCCCCAAACCAGGAGAGTTTGCTAAAATCAGGAGGGGGACACTGCACGAGAAGGGCTTAGCTGCGGGAACTGCGTCACTGGGTGTGCAAAGGCACCTCAGCTGAGTCTGAGCCTTGCTTTGTTGGCCTGTGAGGTGGAGACACCTTCCGGAAAGGTGGTTCGTGGTGATCTTGGTGGCAAAGGGCCACCCTGCCGAGCGTGTAGGGTGGTGAGGCATGACCTCCCACCCCTGCCAGTGGGCTGTCTCCAGAGAGCAGTCCTGGAGAGGCTCTTGACATTCACCAGTGGAGTTTAAGCCCTCTCTGGAGAGGGTGCTCAGGACCAGGGCTGGATACGATGGTGCCCATCCCCACGTCTCACTGTTCCCTGGCCGCCCCACGGCCCCGCACTCACCCACCTGTTGTCACCTGGCAGCTGGCAGGTTACGAGGCCACCCTGCCCATCAGCGAGAAGTCCAACCCCATCACGCGGGAGCTGGACCGGGCCGACCCCACGCAGATCGTCCAGCTGCTGAAGGAGTGCGACGCCGAGATCTTCCAAGAGGAGGAGGAGGCCTTGCTCAACTACAAGGTACCCGGGGGCTTTGCCCGGCCACTGCCCCACAGCCATCTGTCCTGCCCTGCAGACTGAGCACCCAGCAGGAGCCATCCTGCCGCTCTCGTAGGGCAGCAGCCTCCTTGCTGCAGCCCGTGAGGGAAGGCCGATCCCACCCCAGGTGCCAGCCCTGGCAGAGAGGCCGAGACCTGCCTTAGGGTGGGGATTGGCCTCCCCTGCCTTTCTCAGCCCTCCCTCGGTCAGGGTGAGCCGGCTGCTCTGGCAGAGCCCACGGTACCCACGTGCTCCAGCCCGGCTCTTCCTCCCCAGAGGCTGTACAGCCAGTCCGTGCTGAAGACCATGACCATCATCATCAGCAAAGTGCAGGAGGTGCTGAAGGTGAGGAGTTGCTGCGTGGCACTGCGATGCCAGCCTGGTGATGCCAGCCTGGTGATGCCAGCAGGGTGCAGGGCACAAGTGCACTCGCTCCATGGGACCTCTCTGGGAGCCCACCAAGACCAGGATGGCAACCACGGTGGTCGTGTGAGGGCTGCCATTTGCCTGGTGTTTGGGACACTTGCCCTGGGCTCTGAAACCACTCTGCCCATTCTGCAGGACCCAGAAAATGGTCTCATTGTCCTGAGCGGCAGTGGCACGTCGGGCAGGCTGGCATTCCTTATTGCTGTGAGTAGTTCCTCTCTGCCCATTTTGTTCGGTGCCGGGACCTGGGTGGAGCCCACCCTTTGTGGGTGCTCCTGCCCCATCCTCCGAGGCCGCCCATCTCCAGCAGTGCCTGCTGCCCTCAGGCTGCCAGCACCCCCTTCTCTGCCTCAGCTCTCCTGGAGAGGCTGTGGGGCCATCGTGGCACCAGATGCGAAAGGGTCAGGGGAGGCTTTGGGAGAGCCACAGGACATCCTGGGGGCTCCAGGTGCTTGCAGGTCACCCAGAAGAAGGCCTGGGAGAGTGGGCTGGAGGGCAGGGAGCACTGCACTGCGCCAGCTGACCACACGGGGAGACTCCCCTGGGTGATCGTTCCAATTTCTAGTTCCCATTTCTGTTTATTATGGGCAAACTAGAAGCCCCCGCAAGCAGTTATAGATACTCCTTGGTGGTTTCCGAACAGAGCTGCTGACTGGCTTGGCAGCTGGGGGCGTCTCCTGGGTCTGTCACTTTATCATCCACTTCATCAGACCCTCACAGGAGATCTGGCCTTGTGCATTGCTCTGCCGGGGCGCTCCTGAGGGAGCTGCCCAGTTGGTTGAAAGCTTTTTCGTTTGTACCCTGCGCTTTTTAACATAACACTTCAAACTCTGCCGCCAGATTTCCTTCAACAAGCTGCTGAAGGGCCTGGGCCAGCTGCCCTGCTACACCCACATCATCGCCGGAGGGGACAGGTGAGGGAAGGCGGCACAGAGCCTGGTGTTGGCCCCACGGGCAGGCGGCAGCTCTTATGGGCAGGGAGCGGGCAGGCAGTTCCGAGCCTGGCAGGCAGACCGACGCCTGCCCTGAAGGATGGCCGGGTACGGGCAGGTCTTGTGTGCCCAGCCCCGAGCTGTGCTGAGCCCCAGCAAGGGCAGAGCGGGACGAGAAAGCGTTAATCAGCTTGGGCTGTTCTAATGATAACTAAGCAGCGTAGACGAGCACGCTTCAGCGCTCAGGATTCGCCCCTGGCCTTCAGCGGTTTATCAGTGTAGGCACAGCTGCCATGTCTCGATACAGCCGAAGGCAGGCTGTACCTACAGTCAGATCTGCATCCTCCAGAGCCGTGGCTGATGGGGATTCACGAGCTGCAGGGACCAGCGCTGTGGGTCGGTAAACGGGGACAGTGAGAAGATCGCTCTCCTATCCGTGGCTGGGGAAAACAAGCTCTGGGGTTATGGGGCCTGATCTGGAACCTCACCTGCAGAGAACGTGAATGTTGGAGGAATGCAGAGAAGACAGAGGCAGTGACTGAGGACTGGGAACATCTCAGAGGTAGAGACAGAAAGAGTTGAAGCTGTTACAAGAGGAAGCTGTAGGCTTTTTAGTGTGTGCACAGCCCTGGGTGAGCGGGCTGAGCGTTGGAGCCCCTTCGTTCCACAGAAGAGTTACATAAGGTCCAAGAGCAGGGAATAAAATAATGAGTGTTCCAGTCAGAAATGAGGTATGAAATTAACCCCTGGCTGACTCTGCTGGCGGCTCATCGAGCCTCCTGACAGCACCATCATGGGCCCTACTTGAGGACTGTTCTGAGGACCATAATTTATGTGTGTGGTCACAGACAGGAGGAGCTGTGAGCGGGTGATGCAGCCAGGACCCCTCTCAAATCAGTGTCTGTCACGACATGACTGTGCCAGACTCCCCTGGGCAGATGGGGACATCTCAGTGGGGAACCCAGGAAGCTGTGGGGCCAGACACCAGCTCTTCCCTCCCTGCTCCTCTGGGCTGGCTCCGTTCAGGGGCTGGGAGAAGTCAAGTGCAAGGTGGGTGCAAATATGAGCACCTGCTCCTTCTGCTCTGCAATGACAGTCCAAAGGCCAGGCGGAGAAGAAGCCTGGGGCTGGTCTGCCTGGGCTTCCCAACAGACTGGAGCCGACTCTGCAGTGTGGCTGCTCACTCCCAGGAGAGGGTCGATGCAGACAGATGATGTTTAGTGGAGCCTTTGCTTGTGGAGCTGGCATTCCCCTGGGTCACTCAGCGCTGTGCCCGGTCAGAGACAACTTCTGACGATTTGCTCAGACTCTGTCTGGGGCATATGAAGCCAGAATTGGGCTTTTTGGTCAGTGCAGTGCCTGTGCCAGCAGTAGACATGGAAGTGTGGGCCACCTGACCTGGTGCTACATGGAAGAGGTCCAGTCTTGCTCTGGAGGAAGGGTCTAGGGGCTGAAGATGAGGACATTTGTGTCCTGATTTGTGAAGAGGAGCGTCTGCCAGCACCTCTGCTTCGTCTAGGGGAAGGCCCAGCTCTCCCGTGGGTAGCTGCAGCGTGGCTCTTTTTCCTTGCAGATCTTTGGTGATGTCTCAGGAGGGGCTGGAGGACAGCGCTCTGCTGGGGATTGAGGAGCTGAGGAAGGTGAGATCAGGGGATGGGGGAGAGGAAAGAGAGGTCTGACTGACCCTCAAGGTGTACATGAACCAGCCTGAAGGATGAAGTCCCCAAGGACTTGGGGTGGGGAGATTGAGAAGCAGGGCGACAACAAAATGCAGAACAAGAGTCAGCACAACCAGGCTCCTGCTTGTGCTCCTCAGGGAGCTCCCTCCTGCCCCAGTGCCTGGGAGAGTGTGGGGCAAAGGCCGCTTGTCCGCCTTTTCCAGCAAGGAGGGTGGCTCTCTTCCAATCAGTACCTTGAGAAGCCCCCTTTTTCCGTTCCTGGCTGCACCATGTCTTCTTGGTGAAACCCTGGCCCAGGTTGCCCGGAGGAGCTGTGGAAGCTCCATCCCTGGATGTGTTCAAATCCAGGCTGGATGAGGCTCTGAGCAACCTGCTCTAGTGGGAGGTGTCCCTGCTCATGGCAGGGGGTTGGAATGAGATGATCTTGACAGTCCCTTCCAACCCAACTCCTTCTGTGATTCTTCACCAGGGTGATTCAGAACTCCTCGCCAATCTAACACAGGAAGGAATATTTTTTACCCACCAGCACAAGAGTTTTCCCTTTTTTCTCAGGTCTGTGACGGGAAGAAGAAAGTGGTTTTCATTGGGATCTCCTGTGGTCTATCTGTAAGTGCTTCAGTGGTGCCTGCTGGGGGCAAACCAGCTCCACAGGCTGAGCGGTGGGGAGGGTCAGTGACCATCGGTCCTGGTGGAGGCTGCCGGCAGCTGTCTTGGGTGGGTGCCAACATCCCGGGGACCTGGACCAGGAGTTTATCGCATCTGCCTGTTCCAGAAGGGTGGGCACCGTGGTTCTTTGCTGTGGGTTACCAGCTGGCATGAGACAGACAGAAATTCCACCAGGTCCCTAACATTGCCATCAGCTACAGCTCCCCCACATGCCATCTCCACTCCCAGTTTTACCTTTGTACAGTTCCAATGGAGGCAGCAAATCCTTCCTGCACAAGTTTCAGATTCTACCACAAAACTAAATGAAGTTTATAACAAAATCAAATACAGGTTTCTTTAACCAGTGCTATAATAAAAATCATCAGTAATTAAGTTTACGAATAAACCAACAGGTGTGATTCTCTACAACGCGGCGTCTTCCCTGGCTGGTGCAATAGGTCTTACCTTAAACCGCTGTCCCATTTTATCCGGGTACTTGTTTCTGTTCCCACTCCTCTCCAGCAGAAGGGAATTGGCCTCCTGCTTGCGGCCACCGCGCGTGCAGCACCAGGGGCTTGGCTCAGAGCCTGGCACCATCTCTTGCTAAAGTCCTCCCAGGTTTCCCTGACATCCCCCCACCCAAGGATCTGGATCTTGTACTGAGCTTATCACATTAAAAGCAAAGCGGAGGTACCTCTCTGAGGTACCTTAGACTCCTGAGAGCCTTCCCGGGTTCTTGAATGCCGCAGGTGACACGTCATGGAGTGTGACACGGCTGGTGCGAGCTGGAGAGGGTAGGGCTCTACTGAAGGGTTGGCTTTGGACAAGAACCCAAAGTGTTTGTTCAGGCAAAGCTGAGTAACCCGTGTTCCTCTGCTCCTGCCACCTGGGCAGGAGGTTCTTGGCTTGCAGGAGCTTGGTCAAGCACAAGGGTAGAATTCTGGCTTCGTGTGCAGAGAGATCTTTGTGGCATTATGAACTTGGGGATGTCTCTGGTGCGCTCTGCATGTCATGAAACTGGGAGAAGAGGGGTTTACTCACTTGCTTTGTTCCAGGCTCCGTTTGTGGCAGGGCAGCTGGATTTCTGCATGAACAACCTGGACATCTTCCTGCCAGTTCTGCTGGGATTCAACCCCGTCAGCATGGCCAGGTAAGGTCTGCACAGAGCTGAGGGGCAGCAGAAGAGGGAGTGGCCTCTACACCGGAGACAGGTCCCTGCCAGGGGCTGGTTCCTCTCACCCAACCCAGGGGGTTTGGCTTTGCCTGAACTGGGACACAGAATCATCATAGAATCACAGAATGGTGGGGTTGGAAGGGACCTCTGGAGATCATCAAGTCCAACCTCCCTGCCAGAGCAGGATCACCCAGAGCAGGCCACACAGCAACAGATCCAGGAGGGGTTGGAAAGTCTCCAGAGAAGGAGACTCCACCACCTCTCTGGGCAGCCTGGGCCAGGCTCTGCCACCCTCACCACAGATGAAAGCCAAGGAGGTGGCTGCTCCCTGGAGAGCCTGGAAGAGCAGGACTTGGCTGGCAGGGAAAGCCTGGCTATGGGGAGGGTAGGTTTGAGGATTTTGCAGGGAAAGCAGCTCATTCTAGATGAACAGCTCCTGAAGGAGTGTGGGCAAGGACAACCCAGAGCGTCTGAGGGCGGCCCAGGAGCACAGCCCAGCCTCAACCCTGCATGGCTGAAGCTGTGTGGGAGCAGAGCTAGGGCAGGATCCTCCTGAGGGGATCGAGTGCCCAGCTGACAAAAAGAGCCTGAGAGCCAGGCTGGCCCCAAACTACCCCCAGGTATTCGGACAGAGCGCACAGCACGGAAAGCTCCGCCATGGGGTGGGGAGCCGCGGAGCAGTGGTGCAGATTTATCTCCCTCATGTGGTCCAGCCCCACAGGGTGGTGAGATCCTGAACATTCTCTTTGCGCGTCCCCTGCAGGAACGACAAGATCGAGGGCTGGCACTCCACCTTCCGCCAGGTTGCTGAACGAATGCAGAAGCTGCAGGAGTCGCACAAAGCCTTCATCCTCAACCCTGCTGTGGGGGTGGGTCGTGCGCCCCACCAACCCTGGTCTCCTCAGGGATGGGGCCTGATTGCTTCTTCGGGGTGGGCTCTCCACTTTGCAAAGCTGGTTCTTATTTTCCACAGGGTATTATGATGAGGAAGGGTCTGGGCACCATGGGAGAGAAGGGGGAGGTGGGGTGGAGAGCATCCGGCCCCACAGTCACGCACCTCTATGGTGCCAATGTTTGGGTAAATTGTGAAGGCACTCTCAACCTTTAGCCCCAGCAGCACCTCCTCTTGTCCCAGTTGGGCTCTCACCTTATCACAGATCACGTTGCTTCTGTGCAATCAGGTTAAAAGAGGGTGCAGGAGACAAGCGGGTTGGTGTCCTGTCTCCATCTTCGAAGAAGCTCTGTCCTCCCCATTCACACAAGCGTGGCTCCGTGGCCTCCACCCTTCCTGACACTGTGCTGCAGCACCTCAAGTGCCCCGCAGGAGATGAGCCCAATAAACCACCACAGCAGGTTTTGTGTCAGGACACCAGTGGGGCAAACTGCAGCAAGCATGTGCTGTCCTACGGCTCTCTAGCTTGCAAGTTCCGCAGGACAGGCGCTACCAAGAGGAGGTGCCCAGGCAGGAATGTTTGACGGCTGACACCCGTGCACAATTCCTCTTTCTCCCATTTCATCAGCCTGAAGGTATCTGTGGCTTTTCATGGATGAAAGGTGGAAGTGCCACCAAGATCCTGCTGGAGACCGTGCTGCTGGCAGCCCACAGGACAGTCTCCAGGGAGCGCGAGATCTCCGAGAAGTGAGTGTTGACCAGGCAGGCAGTTTCCCAGTGACACATGGCTCTTGTCACCGCTGGTGCAGAGCTGTGAAGAGGTCCCTCCGGCTGGCTCCAGGGCCACCCTCTTTCCAGAGAGGACACAGCACCCAGCCTGGTTTGACTAGGCCCACGGGCTCCTGCAGGTGCCGACTGCGCCCTCCCTCTGCCCAGGTGCCTCGTGGAGATCCTGAGAACCTACGAGCGGGCGCACAATGTCACCTATGCGCAGAGCAGGAAGATCGCTGCTCTAGTGAAGCAAGCAGGCACCAGGTGAGGAGGGAGAGGATCATGGAATTCTAGACTGGCTTGGGTTGGAAGGGACCTTCAACGTCAGCCACTTGCAGCCCCCCTGCCATGGGCAGGGACACCTCCCACTAGAGCAAGCTGCTCCTGGTCTTAAACACTTCCAGTGATGGAGCATCCAAGGATTCCCTGGGCAACCCATTCCAGTGTCTCACCACCCTCAGAGGGAAGAACTTCTTCCTAATGTCCAATTTGAATCTCCCCTGCTCTGGTTTCAAACCATCATCCCTTGTCCTATCCTCACAGGTCCTTATAAAAAGTCCCTCCTCAGTTTTCCTGTAGCCCCTTCAGATACTGGAGGCCACTATAAGGTCTCCTTGGAGCCTTCTCTTCTCCAGGCTGAACAGACCCAACTCCCTCAGCCTGGGCTCACAGGAGAGGTGCTCCAGCCCTCGGATCATCTTGGTGGCCTCCTCTGGACCCTCTCCAACAGTCCTCTCAGTGCTCTGCCACACAGAGCTGCAGAGGGTTGGGGTGTCTGCACACACACAGCTCAGGCAAAGCCCAGTTTGGTTCCTGGTCCAGAGAAAAAAATCACACCTTTGGGAAACGCAGGAGGCGAGCTCCTCCATAGCACTGTGCTCTCCATTCGGACAGCAGCTCCTCTTCTATGCGCCCCACCCAACGAGGGTGTTGGTAGCTCCCCCATGTCCCATAGGCTGTGCTCCTCTGCCCATATCTTACAAATCTCTGGTCACCTGTCATGGGATCTCCCCACCCCAGACCCCTTCCTGCCTGCTGACCCAGTGCTGGGGTCTGCAAAGCTCCTGGCGCCGCCCGTCAGTGACCACCTTGTGCTGTGCCTTCCCCAGCCTGCAGAAGAAGGCCTGTGTCTACATGGTGGGCTGGCACACGCTGGGTCTCATTGCCATCATGGATGGCGTGGAGTGCATCCCCACCTTTGGGGCAGGTAAGAGACCGCGCCGCGAGCAGAGACAGGGCCATTCCTCGGGTCGTGGAGTGTCCTGAGACCTGGCTTCAGGGCAGGGGTGGGATAGAGAGGCTGGGGGACTGCTGGTAATTCCTCACAGAATCCTAGAATGGCTTAGATTGGAAGGGACCTCAGAGATCATCTCACCCAACCCCCTGCCATGGGCAGGGACACCTCTCAACTAGAGCAGGTTGCTCAGGGCCTCATCCCATCTGCCCTTGAACACCTCCAGGCAGGGCACATCCACAGCTTCCCTGGGCAATTGATTCCAGAGTCTTGCCACCCTCAGACTGAAGAACTTCTTCCTAAGATCTAGTCTAAACCGATTCTTCTTCAGCTTAAAACCATGTCCTCTTGTCCTGTTGCTGGACACTCTTGTGAAAAGTCCCTCTCCAGCCTTCCTGGAGGTTCCCTTCAGGAATTGGAAGGCAGTTAGAAGGTCCCCCTGGAGTCTCTTCTTCTCCAGGCTGAACAATCCCAGCTCCCTCAGCCTGTCCTCGTAGCAGAGGTGCTCCAGCCCCTGGATCATCTTTGTGGCCTCCTCTGGACTCATCCCAACAGATCTATGTCCCTCTTACAGTGGGGACACCGGCACTGGATGCAGGATTCGAGGTGGGGTCTCACAAGAGCAGAGTAAAAGGGGAGAATCCCCTCTCTTGACCTGCTGGCCACGCTTCTCTGGATGCATCCCAGGATAGGGTTGGCCTGAGCTGCACAAGAGCACTGCCCGCTCCTGTTGAGCTTCTCCTCAATCAACACCCCCAAGTCCTTCTCTTCAGGGCTGCTCTCAACCCACTCTGTGACCAGTTTGGAATGGTGCCTGGGATTGGCCCGGCCCAGCTGCAGGACCCTGCACTTTGTGAATTTTGAATGATTTGAGGAGAACCCCAGGACCACAGCCCATCCAGCGAGACATTGCCATGGAATCCAGACCTACCCCTGTTCCCTTGCCTGGTGTTCCTGCCACAGGGCCCTGCGTGTTCTCCATATGCTTCCCCGTTGGCTCCTTCCTGGTTTTCTGTGTTCCCTCTGCAGACCATAAGGATGTGCAAGGCTTCCTGGCGGGGAATCATAACGACATCTTCAACAAGGAAATGGACCTGACAGCGCAGGTAAGAACCTGCTCGGCCTGAGCACCGGGGAGACCTGGGCTGTTGAAAGCGGTAGGATGGTGCCTTGCTGGCTGGTGGTCCCGAGAGTCTCCTGGTAATGCCGGGTGGCCGTGCGGGGCTGTCGGTGGATTCCCAGGGAGGGTAAAAAGCATCTCCCACTGTGAGAGCCGGCTGGTTCCCTGCTGCCTGAGCACCCCCAGGTACCAGACACGGGCACCACGAAGGAAGCCTGGGGGCCATGAAGCTGGCCAGGGGCTGGAGTGGAAGATGTATCAGGAAGGACAAGAAAGTCAGGTTTGTGTAGCTGGGAGAAGAGCTGAAGGGGGATCTGACTCCTCAGTCATGCAGGAGGGAAGCGAAGCAGCTGGAGTCACAGGAATGGGACAAGAGGCAGTGGCATGAGTTGGGAAACGGGAAAGTACCCTGAGAAACAAGGGAAAATGTTTCTCCTGTGAGTGTGGTCAGGCACTGGATCAAGGTTGGAAAGGCCGTAGGATGTCTTTCCTTGGTGAGAGCAGATATTGACGGGACACGGTTTTGTGCCCTGGTCCTGTTGGCCCGTCTCTGAGCAGGGGCAGCAGGTCATAGAATCATGGAATCAACCACAGAAAGCCCTGGATGGGAAGGAACCTCCACAGGTCTTCTTGTGCATCCCTCCTGCAGGGAGCAGGGACATCCTCAACTTGAGCAGGTTACTCAGAGCCTCATCAAGCCTGATGTCCAGGCATGGGGGAGCAGATCTCAGGGTTTGTCCAGACATGGGGCGGGTGGATGAGGTGGGCATGGGGCGCTGGGACATGCAGTGCTGCAGGATGAGCTGCTGCCTGTTGCTGGGGTCAGGAGGGGGACACGCAGAGCTGGGTGCCATGCTTGGGGTTACCGCTGTCCTGCCCCACCGCTTTGCTCCAGATGTCCTTCAAGCCAGTGTGAAGGAGCTTGACAGCAGCGACTCTGGGGTAGGCCATGGAAGTTCTGTTGTCTGAGGAGCAGTTGTACAAGTGGGGACAAGCAGATCAGCTGAGAGTCACAGAATCGTTAGGGTTGGGAACAACCTCCAAGACCACCAAGTCCAACCTTCTACCTCCATGACCACTACTAGCCCGTGTCCCGAAGCACTGGGAAGGGGGCTGCCGAAGCACTGCTGCCTCAGTGAGGAGAAACTGCTCTTCCCTGCAGGGCCCACCGTTTGCTTTCTCTCAGGAGGACTTTGTGAAGGTGGTTCTCCCCTCCCTGACGGAGCTCGACACCGTCCTCTTCCTCTTCACACTGGACGGTGAGCTGCGGTGGGGCCAGAGGGGCAGGAGCTGGGGTGAGGGGCAGAGGGTGGCACCTGGGGGAGGTTTGGGGGGGGGAGGTGAGTGAGGGGTGCACAGGGTGGGAATCTGCACGTGTGTGGGAAGGGCTGCGTGGGAGGGGGCTGTAGACGTGTGTGTGTGTGAGCACGAGGGACACGTGCGTGTGCAAGCACAAGGGGTTTGGTGCACAAGGAACACACGTGTCAGTGTGAGCACCAGCGCAGGAAACATGTGTAGGGGAGCGTGCCTGAGGAGCCACGTGTGTGTGCGACACAAGGGCTGGGAGTGAGGGCACTTGAGTGTGTGTGTGTGTGTGTGTGTGTGTGTGTGTGTGTAACAAGTGCGGGCACATGTGTAGGGGACACGTCTGAGGTCAGGTTTGCATTTGGCAAATGCTCGTGTCTGTGTGTGTGCTGTGCGTGCACACGTGTGACAGGGCACGTATCTGTGTGTGTAGGGACTGCGGCTGGGGGGAGGGTGCATGGACAGTGTGAAGAGGTCTCCTGTGAGGGGCAGGGAGAAGAGTGTGGGCAGCAGGGTGAGGGGGGTTCTCCTGCCCCTCGGCTCTGCCCCAGAGAGGCCACCTCTGGAGTCCTGGGTCCAGTGCTGGGCTCCCCACGTCCAGAGAGACCAGGAGCTGCTGGAGAGAGTGCAGGGGAGGCTGGGAAGCTGCTGAGGGACCTGGAGCATCTGTGTGGGCAGGAAAGGCTGAGAGCCCTGGGGCTGTTCAGCTGCAGAAGAGCAGCCCCAGAGGGGAGCTGAGCAAGGCTGAGCAAGAGCTCCAGGGCCCCTGGGGGGCAAGAGGCTGGGGCCAGACTCTGCTCAGGGGTGCCCAGCGCCAGGACAAGGGGCAGCGGGCACCAACTGGAAGCCAGGAGGTTCCCTGGGAGCGGGAGGAGCAAGTTCTTTGGTGGGAGGGGGTTGGAGCCTGGCCCAGGCTGCCCAGAGAGCTTGGGGAGTCTCCTTGTCTGGAGAGATTCCCAAGGCGCCTGGACCCTGCACTGCTGGGCCCCCTGCTCTGGGTGACCCTGCTGGAGCAGGGGGGTGGGTGGCACCAGAGGAGCTCCAGAGGGACCTTCCAGCCCCTCTCATTCTGTGACTCTGCGCTGGGAGGATGTGGAGCTGTGTGAGCACTGTGTGCACGGACCATGTGCACGCGAGTGAGAAGGAGCCAAGTGTGCGTGTGAGGGTTTTGTGGGCGTGTATGCGCATGGACCATGTGCCTGGGGGGGCACAGCTGCTGGTGTGAAGATTTTGTGTGCGTGGAGGTGTCAGTGTGTAACTCCTCTCTGCGCAGGTCACACACAGGTGTGTGTGGGCTGTGTGAGTGCACACAGCCGTGCCCGCTGCTTTCACTGGGCTCCTGGTAACAGGCTTCTCCCTCACCCCTTTGCTGGTCCCCGGAAACTGACCCTGAGCTTTCTGCCCACTTCTCTCTCCTCCTTGCCTCCAGATGACCTTGCTGAGGTAGAGGAGCTGGTGGTTCAGGTGAAGGAGAAGACATCCAACATCCAGGCGCTGTCTCACGCCACTGTCGGGCAGTACCTGCCGGTAAGAGGAAGAGACTTTGTCCCGTGGTGGATGGGAAGGGAAGCGCCACGGGGCACAGTCATGCCTCTCGATGGTGTCCAGAGCCCACGCTGGGGCAAGGGCCTGTGCAGGGTCCCAGAATCACAGGATCTCTGAGGTAGGAAGGAACCTCTCGAGATCACCTGGTGCAGCTCCGATAGGCAGGGTCAGCTCGAGCAGGTTGATCCATCCGCCTTTGTATCAGCCCTGCCTTGAAACGAGAGGCCCGGAGATGTTCTGACCCCGGGCGCCGTGTCCTGAGGGCTGCTCTGCCCACTCTCCTTTGGCTTCTCAGGGGACAGAAGGGGCTGGACGATGCTGGGCTGCCGCCCGCCCCCCCTGACATGGCTGTGTCACTGAGATCATGGGTGTGGTGGGGCACGAGGCCCTGCTCCCACCTTCCCTTACACAGCCATCCCACTCCCTCCCCCTGCCACCATCCTACCAAGTCACCCTGTCGCCCTCCGGCCCAGTGCTCCTGCTCTGGGCTCCTGGATGTGTCAGTGAAGGAGGAGCTGGGTTGTCCTTGCTGTATATGCAGCTTTTTTTCCCACCAGGCTTCCCTCAAGAAGCTGTTCCCTGCCATCATCAGCATCATGTGGCCCATACTGTTCCTGGAGTACGAGGGGAATTTTATCCAGGTACCGCCCTTGGGCTGCTTATCTCTAAGAGGGACCACGTTCCTGGGCCAAGCTCAGGTCACTGCCACCAGCCCAAGGCTGTGGGGAGTTCCCTGTTTTGCCAAAGGGGCCAACACAACCCTCCTGCCCGAGCAGGGTCGGTGAAGGTTCCAAAAACGCCGCAGCCGCTGCCTCGCGGTGTCTCCAGCTCGTGCTGGGCGGCCGAGCCTCCTGCACAGAGCCCCAGCGCGTGGGGACTGCTCCTCAGCCTGCACATCTACCTCTTGGTGACAGCTTCACCCAGCTCCCGTGGGAAAGGGTTAGGCTGGGCTGCTGGAGCCCTGCAGATGTGGGCAATGCTGCTGTGGGACCTCGTCCTGCCAGGACAGCCGGTCCCGTCGATGGTCTGGTGCAGCTCCTATGCTCTGTGCCGCCTCATAGCCCCACCCTCTCTTCCAGGGAGGTGCTGCGTCCGGAGGTGTTTGCAGACCTTGTTGGCAGCGTCCTCATTCCTCTAGATCATTGTTCTGTGTGTTTTGCACAGAAATTCCAGCGGGAGCTCAGTACCAAGTGGATTCTCAACACAGTCAGCACCGGGGCCCACGTCTTGAAGGGCAAAATCCTCCACAACTGCATGGTAGACCTGCGGATCGGCAACTCCAAGCTCTTCTGGAGGGCAGTGTCCATCCTGCAGGTACCGAGCTCCTGGGCAGCAGCCTGGTGACAAGCAGAGGTCTCTGTGCTGGGGCCCTGAAGCCAGGAAGCAGAGGGGCCTCTGGCTTGAGGCAAGAAGCGACAGAACACGTGGTAAGGAAAGGTGGACACCAGGCTGCCCCCGGGGAGGACGGAGCTCCAGGCAAGGCCATTAGCTGGAGACCCTTGGACAATCCAGCATCCTGTAAAAAAGAACAGGGGGCCACCGGCTCGCCTTCCCTGGAGGTGTCTGTTCCCAGTGTCATGGTGAGGAACCTGGCTCTGAGCCCAGCAGAGGTCCAGGGGATGTCTGGCCAGCTCAGCCTCCTTTCTGGTCTCTGAAGCCCTGCTGAGCTGGAAGCCAAGAAGTCATCAGGAGGGAGGTGGGAGGACTCTGAGCAGAGCTGGAAAACTGCCTTCAGAGTTGACTGGCTTTACCAAGACTCTAATGGCTTCTGAGGCAGGTTTCTGGGGACCTAGAGACTTCTGGAACAGACGGGACCCTGAAGCAGAGAGGCCGTGGGATCTCCACCCCAGGAGATATTCAAACTCAGCTGCACAGCCCTGAGCAGCCTTCTATAATGGGAACTGCTTTGCGCTGGGAGGGTTGGGCTGGCCACCTCCAGAAGGCTCTTCCCACCCAAGGTTTTTCTGTGTCTCTGTGAGGCCAATGAGATGCCACCAGCTGATGCTGCACTATCAAAGCCCTGGGAACTGTTGCAGGCTGGTCGCTGGCTGCACCAGCAGGTGCCAGGCTCTGCACTATCTGGCTTGGCCATAGCCACAGACACGTGTGGCTGTTCACGCAGCTCTAACCATCCCTAGTTGTGCCTGTGCACCAAGTCATTGATTTTAGCTTGGTCTTCAGGGTCCCATAGGTGTGGGCCACCTCTCTCTCCTGGCTCTAACGCGCAGTGCTCTTCTCCCAGCGCTTCACAGGGCACTCCCAGGCTCGGTGCCTGGACGGCCTCCTGCAGGTTATCTACGACTCCGAGGTGGTGCTGGACGACCTCCGCAACAAAGACATCTCTACGCACATTCTGGTCGCAACTGAGAAAACCAAGGTAGGTGGAACCCTCTTCCCCACTCACTCGCCCCATCCCTCCCCTCCCAGCGCAGGACACTTCCCAGGGCAGCAGTAGAGACACCATCCCTGGAGGTGTTCAAAAAACAGGCGAATGTGGCACTTTGGGACATGGTCTGGCAGTCACAGAGATGTTGGGTAGGAGGTTGGACTTGATGATCTTGGAGGCCCTTTCCAACCTTAACAATTCCATGATTCTGTGACACCAGGAAGCCCAGCCCTGGCCCCAGCCGGCCTGGATGCTTTCGAGTGAAGCATCTGCTAAAGACCCCACTGTGCACCAGTGGCAGGAACTGGCTTTGGAACACCAGCCTGAGCAGGAACAGTGGAGAAGCACCAGTGGAGCCTTTCCCTGGCAGGCTCAGGAGGCAGCACCAGCGGGCAGAGTTCTTGACACCTGGGTGGTTGGCACCACGCGAGAGCGTCTCCCCAAAGCACGGTGTGATGCAGGGGTGCTGGTGTCCCGTGGGTGTCCAGGCAGTCGGGGTGGTCCAGCAGATGTTCTGACGTTCTCTCTCCCATCTTTGCAGATTGTTCCCACAGCTCTCCTGTGCTTGTTGAGGAACTGCTCCGTGCAGGAGGCCCGGACGCGCCTGGACACCTCCCATTCCATCCGTGCCGCCATCGAGGCATCGCTGCACGTCCCGGGGCACAAACGGGGAGCAGAAAAACCTGATGCTGCAAGCAGGGTGACATAGGCAGCAGGATCCCGACTCCAAGGAGACTCAGGGAGGATGTTGGGGATTGGGTTGGTCCAGGCATATCCTCTGGCTGGGCAGCTACCCTGTCTTCCAGCTGAGGAGGTTTTTCCAATGCCCTGAACAAGAGCAGC
This sequence comes from Baryphthengus martii, assembly GCA_013396935.1. Classification (NCBI taxonomy): domain Eukaryota; kingdom Metazoa; phylum Chordata; class Aves; order Coraciiformes; family Momotidae; genus Baryphthengus; species Baryphthengus martii. The sequence continues at coordinate 65,765 of VWZK01012745.1, forward strand.
AGCTGCAGGTGGTAAATTAACCTTCTCAGCAGTGGGGTCATGTTCTGGAGTCTCCTGCTTTGATCTAGGGGCTGTTCATGCTGTCTAGGGGCCTGCTGTGAGGGTTCAGATGTCACTGCCACCCCGACTGCTCCAGGACAATCCAACCCGTAGACTGTAGGGTAGGCAGGAGCAGAGCATCGTTCCTAACCACTTGGGGAGCTGAGGGTCAGAGCCATCATGTCTTGGAACATTTGTTCTCCCTGGACGCGTAGGAGAAGCAGCGTGGGACTGGACGGGACCAGTGGAGTCACTGAATCCAGGCTCTGCTGCAGCATCCCTTTTGTTACCGGGTTCAGGTTCCTCACAAAAGTAATTTAATTTCCCATTCCCTCTTTCACCAGTGGAGACCTTCACACCTCACTCCTCTGAGGCCTGCACCACCGGCTTTAGCTGAAGCATGCTGATGGCCGGCGACCACTGACCACAACACCCACCCCTTGAATGAACGGATGGAAATCACATGGTTGCTCCAAGCCCCGTCCAACCTGACCTCGAACACTTCCAAAGGCGGGGCACCCACAGCTTCTCCGGGCAACCGGTCCCATGGTCTCACCACCCCCATTGTAACAAATTTCTTCCTCTTGTCCAATCTAAATCTCCCCTCTTCCAGTTTAAAACCATTGTCCCTTGTCCTGTCACTACAGGCCTTCGGTGAAAGGTCTCCCTCCATCTTTCTATTAAGCCCCTTTGAAAGCTGAAATGCCACACTAAAGTCTTAGTCCCTGCCCACCGGTTTCCTAGAGCAGAGGGGAAACCCCCCTCTCCCTGTGTTCATCTGGAGCCCTGTGGGGGCCTCACTTCCCTGGAAATGCCAAATGTCTCCTCCAAATGCTTCCTCTACCCTCCAGCAAGACATCCTCCCACCAAATGCACAGAGGTCTTGCTTCGTAAAGAGGTCTGGGTGAGGGACCTCGCCAAGATCTTTTGGAAATTCCGAGGGCAGATGCAGCAAGAAATCATCAAAAATAGCTGGCGGTGTCTTCTCTTGAAGTTTACTTGTTTGCAAAACCCTTAAAAGAGGTGCACAATATCCGCCTCCCTCCCACCCCACAACCCTCCTCTGCCTGCTGGCCCTGCCCTGCAGCACCACCCTTGCTGCCACACGGGCTGGCCTCTGGTTTCCTCGAGGCGATTCCCACCAAAAAAATGGCACCACGCTGACGATCCGTCCTCGTCCTGGCAGCGCCGAGGGCCTGTGTGCGATGCCCAGGCCGGCTGGGCTGCGGCTGCCCCAGGAAGAGCAGGGCCACCCCAGAAAGACAGGAGCCACCCCAGGGCACGTCTGTGTTCGGGGACCACCAGCATGCACTGCTGAGGGCCAAGAGCCCTCCCTGCTCCTGAGGAGAGCTGAGAGCACGGCCCCTGCTGCCCCTCACCTTTCACTTGGTCCTGTCCCACCCAACGACCACGGGACTGTCTGTTTATGGTCAGTCTGTGCTCAAATAAAGGCTTTATTTGAACAACTCACAGGCTTTTGTTACCTGAAGAAAGACAGCCACTCCCTTCTCAGGAGCTTTAGTGACAAAAGCCTCTGATTTAGACCTTCGAGCGTAATTCAGATGGATTTTTAGACTCGATACAACAGATATAACGTGACGCTGTACTAATTAACATCCCAGGGGATCTGCCCAATATAACAGCCCTCCCCCCCACCCCAGTCTTGCTGCTCATCCTGCTGTATTTTAATTATGAAGTTGACCTACTTAATTTTGAAGCCAGCTGGTCCTTCCCAGCCAAGTGACGCTCTGAGAATCGACGTCACGCCTCGCGGCGAGTTCCTCACACGGCCAAGCAGCATCCCAGGCGACACTGCCCTGCCAGCTGCATGCGCCCCGCGTCAGGCTCCGAGCAAGCGCCGAGGACCAGTCTGTCCAAGAACTGGTGCCGGCCTTGGCTCTGCTCCCACACATGGGGACATCACACCCATGTGCCACGCGCGATGGCTGGGCTGCATCATGCAGGCTGGAAGGAGAAACCACCACCGTTGTCTCTGCATAAGGTTCAGCCCCTGCCTCACAGCTCGTGCAGATCTTGAGAGAACAGCTCTGTGGTTTGGGCTGTTCTGGCATCGTTGAAACAGCTCAAACATCTCTAAACATGTTCTATATACACACTATACATATATGCACAGTGCTTATCGAGAGCTCAAGGGCCCCCGGGGGGCAAGAGGCTGGGGCCAGACTCTGCTCAGGGGTGCCCAGCGCCAGGACAAGGGGCACCAGGCACCAACTGGAAGCCAGGAGGTTCCCTGGGAGCAGGAGGAGCAAGTTCTTTGGTGGGAGGGGGTTGGAGCCTGGCCCAGGCTGCCCAGAGAGCTTGGGGAGTCTCCTTGTCTGGAGAGATTCCCAAGGCGCCTGGACCCTGCGCTGCTGGGCCCCCTGCTCTGGGTGACCCTGCTGGAGCAGGGGGGTGGCACCAGAGGAGCTCCAGAGGGACCTTTCCACTCCCACCATGCTGGGAGTCTGAGACTCTGTGAATTTAGCAGTCACTGAATTTCTTTGCCGAAGTTTTACACGTGGCACTAAAATGGAAACTGCAGGTGGGGTCACCCTGGAGCTCTTGGGCCATCACAGTTTAGTTTGTTGCATCCACAAAACACCTGCCTTGTCCAGGCCGGTGTTCTGTCCCTGTCGAATCCTCTCATTGCTCCCAAAAAACTCAGCAAAGATTCATCAGTTCTAAAGCTTCTCCCCTTGTCCCCAGAAGCAGTAGCTGTGCTGGTCCAGCAGTGCCACCACTTCTCCCCAGCCTGAGCCAAACCAGCAACCGATCTGCTTGAACCCTGATGGACCACAAAGGGACTGTAGGATAACCACTGCTCTCCACCCGCCATGTTACATGGGGTGAATGTGTTGTGGCAACTGTACAAAGCCCAGGTGGTCACCAAGTATCCAGAGCTAGAGAGCAGGTCTGGTCAGTGACCCATAAACAGCAGAAAACAGGACTCCGGACCAAAATCCACTAACAAAAACCTCCTTTAATCTCCATGTCGCCCACCTGCGGGGTGGGACTGTGGGGAACACGTGTGGCCAGGGCACAGCTGTGTGGAGCGGAGCACTGAGGGGACGCGGCACGGACACGGAGCAGCACCAGAGCATGCAGGGAGAGCCCGTGGGCAGGCTGGGCGCTGGTGGGGCTGGCACTCAGAACACCACATCAGACAGACAGGCAGCCACCAGCTCCTGCGGGCAACCTTTTATTTCATCCTCTTCTGGTTTCACCCCTTAGTGCCGACCTCACGCATGAGCACACGCAGCTCTACCTTGAGCGCAGCACCAAGGCTGCGGCCACCGCCTGGCTGCCCCATGCAGCCCACAGCCGAGCAGCACAGGCTGTCCCAACACCCAGGAGACAGACGGTGCTCAGCTGGGGTCTGCTTTGCTCATCCTACAGGAGAGGCAGCTCCTGAAAATCCCCTGCAGCGCTTCCACACATGACTGGTTTGGGTGGGAAGGGACCTTCCAAGGTCATCTGGTCCAACCCCCCTGCAGGCAGCAGGGACATCTGCAGCTAGAGCAGGTTGCTCAGAGCCCCAGCCAACCTCCCCTGGGTTGTCTCCAGGGATGGGGCAGTGACTACCTCCCTGGGCAACCTGGGCCAGTGTCCCATCACCCTCAGCGTCCAGAACTTCTTCCCACTGTGCATCATCTTGGCAATAACATACACAACTGAACCTGCCCGTTCACCGGGCGCTCCAACAGCTTCCCCATGAATTTCAGCACCAGCAGCTCTGGCGGACAGTGAAAATCCACAGGGAGGTCACGTGGAGCCAGCTGCCTACTTTCCTGCCTGGAAAACTGCAAGGAAAAGGTCAAATATCACCTCTTCCGGGTACAGGGGTGTCTTTGGATAAGAGAAATTCTGGAGACCCCATTCTCTGAGGGACAGAGCAGCCTGTGCTGCCGCTTCCCGCCAGCTGCTGCACTCCTGGAGCACAGGAAGACACTCCCTATGACCCAGAGTTCAAGTTAACACCTGACTTAAAATCACAAACTCTGTTCTTTGAGTCTTCTCCATGGGGGAAGCCACCGCTCATCCACCTCATTCACACCAAGGAAGCAGAATGGGAAAGGAACAGGTGACACATGACAGCGAGGGGAGAAAAAGGGCACTGTGGGAGCGTGGGCAGAACAAAGAGCAACACTCCGGTGAGGTGGGTCCACGGGAGTGGGGTTCCAGCACCAGCAGGACGGCTGCTGTGGAGATGCCCTGTCTTGTAGGAAGCTTGTTTCCCAGCGGGGTCTGAAACAAGTCCCTTCAGAGAGCCCACAAAGGCCATCTCAGCTACTAGGGGTCTTGGGGAGGCCAGTGAGTCTCCAAAAGGCTGGAGAGTGTTTATTCCTCACTGGACTGGAACACCCTTGACACACATTCAGTGCCCAGTGCGACAGAAAACAGACACTGGGGGAACACTGGGCTCCTGACAAGGGTCACAGGGATGTCCCCTGGCCTCCAAGCAGCCCAGAGCCGCTGTGCTGCTGCCTGGTGCTGAGCCTGGCCCTCGGGGCACGGGGCAGAGATGGTGTCTTACACGACAGACCGGAGCGCGCCCTGGGGCAGCCTCGCTGATGACAGACAGGACAGGCACAAGGCGAGCTGAAGGCTCCGTGTTCTGTGCAGCGCCGCTTCCAGAAAGAATTCCCCCACCCCACTGAGGAGATCCGGTCTGTCCCTTCCAAGGAGATCGGCTAAGAAGAGCCCCGATGTCACCGGTCGGAGGAAGATGCCAAAGCAGACGGCCGCTGTACTGGGAACCACAAAACAAGCGACAAATGTGACCAGACCACGACCGCGACCAGAGCGGGAAGGAGGCTGGGTACGCTGCCAGTGCTGCTGCCCGAGGGAACTACACCAGGAGAGGTGGCCTCTGGACCACAGCTTCGGTTTGGAGTCTCTCAGAGGCAACAGTTTCAAGATCAAGGTCAGCAAGTAGAACAGAGTCACGGTCCCAAAGACATTCGGTTGCTTTACGTTAGTGCCGCAGGTTATGAGCCTGACGGAAGTGGGGCTTGAGACTGAAAAGCTTTAGGATCCCTCCTTTTTCTTCTAGGAATTTGCTTCCGGCCTCGCTTGCGACTGCTTTTTTGAAATTCGGCTCTGTGTGACCTGGGGCTCCCCTTCCTCGCTGCTCGCGCTCTCGTTGTCCACCCGCCGCGGACGGCCTCTCTTACTCCTCCTCGTTTTTTCGACTCCAGCAGCCGGGAGCTTCTTGGCAGCCAGGGTCCCAGTTCGCTTCTTTCTGCCCCGGGTCAAAGGACGTTTCTTCCGTTGCTTCCTCTGTTCTTCTCTTTGGCGGATTTTCATGAGCTTCTCGAAGCTTTTGGTGGTAGTTGTGTTCACGTCAAACCAATCCTGCAGGGTTTAGAAGGCAACAGGTTGGTATTGACGGTGAAAATGCAGTACAAAGCCTACCAGGGGTGGTAATTGACCTGCCCTGTGGGACAAGAGCTCCCTGAAAGGCAGATCTGGAGAGGCAGCTGCCTGACAAAGCTCTGCTTGTCGACATTCCTCCTCAGCTGTCACTGTCTCAGGGGATACAGATCTGCTTTGGCAACCGCCCGGAGGAAGGCATGGGAGATGCCGACGAGCTGAACGGGGCGGGAGGAGCTTGGGACAAGACGAGCGAGACGAGGCAGCGCTCGCTCCCCAGCCCGATGCGTAAGCCCAGCTGTGTTTGAGCAAATCAAAGGCCGCTCGAGTCCAGCACCCTGCTCAGAACAGGACGAGCACCCAGCACTTCCTCCCTCAGACACCCTCCCCACCTCCAGCACCCTGGGCCGTGAGGGCCCCCGCCCTGCCCGCCTCACCTCGGCGTGCACAGAGTTGATGTGATACTTGACCCCGCTCTCCGAGATGAACTCCTTCTCACACAGCAGACACTTGTATTTACCAGCCACAAAGTCTCCCTGGCAGCAAAACAAACAAACAAAATCCATCAGCAGTTGCTGTCTAGAAGGCTGACAAACCTACTTACTGCATTTGAAACTTGCTCAGAGAGAACCCAGCAGTAAAAAGCAGAAACTCTGATTTATACCAGGCAGGGTTTCAGCCACAGGAGCACCGATGTCATTGAGCAGCTACGCTCACAAAGCACAGGACTCCGGGAAATGGTACAAGGTCTCCAACTCTGTACTGGAAAAACAGCTCTAGGAGCTGTGGCTCTCCAGGCAGGGCTGGAGCTTCACCACGCACAGGCCACCCAGATGTCTCCTCCCAGCCTCGGGCAGTGCCTGCCATGGCTATCCCCCCAGCACACAAATGGTGAGGAACTCGGGTTAGCAGAGGGCAACAAGGAGGGATGCGAGGGACAGGGAGGCTACTGGTGTAAAGGACAGCGGGTCCAGGAAGGCTACCAACCAGGGTACACGTGCCCAGGTGAGACTTCAGTCCTGAGACGCTGCCGTAAACAGACTCACAACCCTGGAACGGAGGAAAAAAAAAATAAAATAAAAAACAGGTGTCAGCAAAACTCCAGTGAGAAATCACTTCTTCCTGCACTAAAAAAGTCTTTTTCTCTGGAAGACAATTCCAAAAAGGGTAAGTGAGGTAGTGGGAAGGAGGTAGAGTCCTACAGAGCCAGAAAGCTGATGGTAAAAAGACTGTTAAAAAATACCGAAGCTAAATATTTGCAGCTTTGGAGCAGATCCTGACATCCCAGAGACTCCTGTCACAGCCACATTCACCCTCGAATCAAAAGCCTCAGCAGAACGGCAGCCTTTGCCTTTCACCTCAAGGGCAGCAGAGATTCACTTCACACAGCTCGGGGACAAGTCCACGAGGCTGCCACCCCCCTGCACATGGAAATCAGAGAACCATGGAATGGTTTGAGTTGGAAGGGATCTTCAAGATCATCCAGTTCCAACCCCCTGCCATGGGCGGGGACACCTCCCACTAGAGCAGGTTGCTCAGAGCCTCATCCAGCCTGGGCTTGAACGCTTCTAGTGATGGAGCATCCACAGCTTCCCTGGGCTACCTGGGCCAGGCTCTCACCATCCTCAGAGGGAAGAATTTCCTCCTGATTTCCCATCCCAATCTCCCCTCTGCCAGTTTGAAGCCATCTCACCTCGCCCTGTCACTACAGCCCTTTGTAAAAAGTCCCTCCCCACCTTCTTAGCTACTTGGCCAAATGACTTCGCTAACAGCTCCAGAAAGCCCCTGCCTGTTTCCCTGGCCATCAGACGACTTTTTTTCCCACTGAGCACACCATGCATTCCTTGTTTGGTGGTTCCCAGCTCTGAAGCGACCACAATTTTTACTCTTGCTGCTGCATGTTGTGGATTCCTAACTTGAACATAAAGATGATCACTTTACAACGTGTTAGTAGGGCTCCAAAGCTAAGTAGATACTTTACTATCACAAATATGAACCCATTATTAACTCTTAATAAACTTTAAAGAAAATCACAGTGAGAACAGAACACCAAAAAGTTGCCTGAGGATGAAGATCAAAGCAGCTTTTTTTTTTTAAGTTCTACCTCCAAAATCATTGAACATCCAAAAAGTGAACTCATTGTATTTTTAAAAAATTACTGTCATAAATTTCCTATGCCTTGTGCACTTATCTTTGTGTTTCCAAGGAAACTTGGAATGAGATCAGGCCTGTGACATCACTGAGCAAGAAATACAAGATTTATTTCAACACCTACTACTACTGCTAGGTAAGAAATTGCCCCCGGCTGGCAAAGCAAAATGGCACAAGCCTGAAAACTGGGGAGAGAGTAGAGGGAGAGGGGCAGGGCAGGGGCAGGGGGAAGGCATCGTATCCACACCAAACCCAGACGGAAGGACCACTGACCCCTGGCTATCCAGCAGCGTGCGCCACATTTACCATCACTGCCATCAACGAGGCCGTTTCTTTCCACTGGATCTGCCTGGCGACTGCTGCGCGGGATCGTAGGAACCTGAGCACAATACACAAGCGGCCCCAGAGCAGAGGACAGTGCCCTGCCTGAGTTTTCTGCAGCCCATTTCCAGCTTTCAAAAGAAAAATCTGAGTGCTGTGCCAGGCAAAGTCCTGCTACCCCTGCACTGCCATCTCCGCTCCTCCCTTCTTCTAGAATTAGAATTGGGACACCTGCGAGACAGGAGCCTCATCTTCCCTCTGCTCAAATCTCCCCAGGGAGCAGCTCCCAGCCGGGGGCAGGAGCTGCACCAGACAGACTGACGGTCAGATGCCCTCTCTGAATGGGACAATTGCATCCCCAGAGGGGTCGGCCCTGGGGCCACAGTCTGGACGGTGCCCCGGTCACTCCGTACCGAAGTGGAGCGGAACTGGCTTTCCACAGAGAGGCAAACTCCAGTTTCATGGAAAGCTGCTGGCTCATACAGAGCTGAAATCTGTCCCCTTCAGGCTTCAGAGACACTTGAGGATTACCTGGTTTGGGCAGTGGACTCTTCGGTACATCTTTATCTCCGTCTTCCACTTGCACAGCACGTCTTGGCTAAACGTGGGCAGGCCCGGGCGAGTGTATTTCAGCTGAGACAAAGAGAGGGAATTGGAGGCTGGAAGCATATCCCAGTCTCTCCCTGGCTGTCAGACAGAAGTGCTGGTTCTTCTCCTGCCCCAACAGCCACGCTCCCAGCGACCAAACTTCTCCCGTCTCACTGACTCGCTGCAAACGCAACTGAAACCAGGAAACCCCCACGACGCCAGAACCCAAAACTTCCCATAACTCTGACTGTAACCATCCCTCTAAAGGTACTGACCCCATTAACACCAGAAATCCTCCTTTCCCCTGGGCTTACCCCTTACAGCCTAAAAGGTGCTCCTGGAAGCTCTGAAGCCTGATAAGCTACAAAATGCCACCACACAGCGGCAGGATCTGCGGCTGAGGGCTTGTGCCTGTAACTTACACCCGCTAAAAACAACCCCCTGGGGCTGGAGGCGGCTGGAGCCGATTTGGGTCAAACCTACACCCACAGCACCTGCTCTTCTCACCACAGCATAACTTCAGGGCAGCCAGAGCAAAGCCTGAGCCCTCCCATGGGACAGGGCTCCTTCAATATTGCTTTCCGTGGGCCACCGAACACCGGCCACGCTGGGCAGATGCCAGAGCAAGACTCCTCTGATGGGAAGAGAGACTCAAACTCTACAGAGGATTTTTAAGGCCTTGTACCTTCCGGTCATCCGGAATCAAGTCCTGCAGAACTTTCCTCTTGGGCCACTCTTTGGCCAGCTCTTCTCCAGCGAGCTCATGGAGATAGTAGATGGCCACCTTGGCAGACCTCCTCTGGACTCTGCCTGCGTTGTTCGCCTCCCGTTTGGTTTCCTTCAGGCTCTCTGTTCTTCTCTCCTCATGTAGGAAAGTGACCTGCAAGGAAGGCTGAGGCAGGTGAGGCTCCTTCACGAGCTCTTACTGCAGGGACACCAAATCCTGCGGATACCCATCCTGCCCAACACCTCACTGTGCCCCACCGCAGCCGGAGCAGCGCCACGGGCACAGGGTAGCACATCCCCCAGGGAGACAGAGCCCAGCTCTACTCAGGAGGCCGCAGCAGGAGGCTCCACCACAGAGCCTCGTGCAGCCACCGCCCTTCAAAGAATATCCCGGCACCTGCTGTAAAACCCTGTGGACAACAAGCGTGGAAGCGCCTGCCCTGCTCTGTTGTTGGGCGTTTTAAGAGCAGAGAAAAGCATCTCACAAGGGACACGTCAGTGTCATTCCTCCACAGAGCAAAAGTCAGGCTGGGGAAAGTTTCCTGCTGCTGTGGAGATTTACTATGAAAAATTCCATCACAGTCACAGAACAGCACCGGCTGCGGCCAGAAGGGAAGTCCCAAGGACAGAACACTCCGGAGCGACAGTACAACACAAGGATTTGCCATCCCTGATGACCTACTCAGGCAGCAGACCAAAGCCTACGTGTGTCTCAGGTCTGGATGGTTGAAGTACCACCAGCAGCATCCTGATGACTGCGGAAAGCTGCACTTACCGGCCCGTGCTTCGACCGGAGGTGGTAGACGAGCCCTGCCTTGGATCTGTAGGCCTTCCCGCAGTGGTGGCACTTCATGGCCATCTTCTCCAGCTCAGAAGCCGCCTTCCCACACTTTTTGATGTGATACATGTAGCCCATGATGCTCGTGAAGCTGCCTGTGCAGCCCTGTCAAGGCAGGAGAAAGACGCATGTAGGAAAAAAGCTCCCCAAGGGATCACAAGACCGATCAGTGTGCACAGAATCCACAGTTTGCTGATCAAAGAGCTGGCACTTTTCCCAGGCAGAGACAGAGACTGAACTTTAATGTTAGTCTACTCAGACAGACAAAACCTGGGACAAAGAATCGGCTGCCACTGAGAGAAGCATTTCTTACAACCTGTTTGTAGGTAGTGGGCAACAGAAAAAGTCAGTATCTGGAATGACGAATCAAGTTCTTAAGTGAGGATGCACAAACCAGAAAGATTTTAAGCCCGGGCTGGGTAAGGCTCTGAGCAACCTGCTCTAGTGGGAGGTGTCCCTGCCCATGGCAGGGGGTTGGAACTGGATGGTCTTGAAGGTGCCTTCCAACTCAAACCATTCTGGGATTTCCTGACACAAATGGAGGAGTTGGGTAGAAAAAGAGAAAGGTTTTATACTTGGTTGGCTGGTCAAACTGTCTGGAATGCAGCAATATTAGGGTGATGGTAAAATAAACCTTTCAGCTGTTCCTGGGATACAGCTGCTGGACTCAGCAATGCTGGGAGGGCTGGAACCCTCTGCTGGGAGGCCAGCCTGGAAGAGTTGGGCTTGTGCAGCCTGGAGAAGAGAAGGCTCCAGGGAGACCTTCCGGGGGCCTTTCAGGGCTTCCAGGGGACTGTCAGAAAGATGGGGCCAGACTTTGGAGCAGGGCCTGTTGGGACAGGACAAGGGGGGATGGTTGGAAACTGCAAGAGGGAGCTTGAGCCTGGAGAGAAGGGAGAACTTGTTGGTGCTGAGGGTGGTGAGAGCCTGGCCCAGGTTGCCCCGAGAGGTGGTGGCTGCCCCATCCCTGGCCCCATTGCAGGGGAGGTTGGATGGGGCTCTGAGCAACCTGCTCTAGTTGTAGCTGTCCCTGCTGCCTGCAGGGGGATTGGACCTGATGACCTTGGAAGGTCCCCTCCCACCCAAACCATTCCAGGGTTCTGTGACTGTCTTAAAAGCACAGGTAGGATCTTGAACCACACCCAGCTCTGGCCACCACCACAGCAGATCCAGCAGAGCGCTCTCGGTCTTTTCCATTTGCACATCCACTGCTGGATATATTCAGGATATTTAGCAAACCAAGCTCACCTCCCTCGTACACTTGAGTTTTCCCATGCGCTTCAAAACCTTCCGAAGGCGATCTCGCTCCAGCTGCTCATCCAGCTCTCCTCCCTCCTTCACAACTGGCTAAGGCACAGCAGAAAGAGGAAAGGAAAACACAGGATGCTCAGCACTTACAGCTCTCACAGGGTATTCACTACTCAACACACTGCTGAAGGAAAGCTTCTAAAACAATCAGTTCCCGGCAACTGATGATTTCACAGAGTGTGTCTCACACAACGGCCACTGTCTATATTCCAGAACAACCCTATTATCTTTAAAAGGAGTAAAATGCCCGAAAACCACTTTGCAGGTAAGAGTTTTACAATTTAGACAGCGACCTGTGAACAAAACGCTAATGAGAAATGATCCCAAACTACAGCTGCTGGGAGGGACAGGGGTCTGTATTTCCATAATTACTTTCCTCCCCTTCTGCCTGTGGAAGGGACTTACTCACCTCACTTGAGCATCTTTAACATTTACTGGTCCTAATTTCCCACTGGTCCCATCTGCACTCAGCCTACCTGAAGCTAAGTAGACTAACTGCCCCAAACAGTTAGTCACCTGTGCTAAACCACAGCCAGAGCTCTTCTCTATTCTTGCTCTGATGGTTATTGTACATTATTTCCTACACCACTTCATAATAATATTACTCCCGACTAAGAAGTTAGAACTGAGCAACAGAGAAATTTCTTAGAGCCAGAACACAATCCCTGGCCTACTTCACTCACTAGTACAGATGTAGGTGCAGAAACTACAGTACTGGGAATGAGGCAAAAAATAACAGTCATGAATTATCCAGACTTTACCCAAACTTCTGAAGGACCTTTTCGAAAGTTCTAATTTCTCACAACTACAAAAGGAGACATTGCCTTCTTTAAAGTAATAGTAAAGAGGAAAAGTAGATTGCAGCATTAGTATCTTCTGCTTTTTTACCTGTGAACTTGTAAAGGACTAAAATCAAGTCTGCTCTGGATGTAGAAAAGCTCCCACTTTCTAGCAAAGGACTGAAAATTGCAGCCTAATGAGCAATCATGTTTTTTTCCTGACTGAGAATGCTTTTTGTGTGACATATAACCAGCCTAAAGAGAAAAACATCCCCTCTTTCTGCAGGGCAGCACATTACCGTCTCTGCTAACGTTCTACTCTTTCTCCAGATGTCCAATCTGGAAAAACAACAGGCAGGTAAGGTTGGAACAGCTAGGACGTCTGAAGGGACGCGCCGTGTTCCGCTGCTGCGCACACCGGGGAAGGAACAACAGACCGTCTCGCCTGCAGGACCCGCGGGCGCGCAGCAGTCGCGTTACCTGGTTGTTGTGGTCTGCCATGACGTGGTACTTCATCCCTCCCAAGGACTTCAGTTGCTTCCCGCAGTGATGACAGGTGAACATCTCCTAGAAAGAGACACGGACATGGTGACGTAACCATGAATGAACCAAAGCAGCGGGAAACTCTTCAGGGGGAAAGGAGTGGGAGAGCAGAAAGTTTTATTTGGGCCTGGTGACTGCCCCTGAAGAACAGAAGAGATTTCACAGAGACCAAAATTCAGCAGAACAACTAAATAGCTTCACCTTTGTTCACCACCCCAAACCTCCAGCAACACGCTAAGCAAAGAGCACCAAGCACAGCCTCTCACATGTGTGTAGAGGACTCTTAGAGATGTGAGGAGATGAAACTGGGTTTAAATACAACACAAACCAGAGTGCAGGCTAAAGAGGAGTAAAGAAAACGCTGCTCATCTCTCGTGTCCTCACCTGCCTGCAATTCTTCATGTGCTTCTTCAGTCCCTCTACAGTCTTCCTCACCACAGCCCGGCATGTTGGGCAGGTCACGCGGCCTTTGTCCTGAATTTCCAGAGACCACCGCTCTTCCATACTACCTGTCAAAACAGAAGGTTTGGAATAGAACTGCAAACACAGCACCTGTTTGTTTTCCACTCCGCGGTCACAACGGAGGAACAGGTCACAGGCGGCCAAACCCGTGCCCAGCTGCACTTCAGTAGGTGCTGCTCGTCTGCAGCTCCACCAGGTTACCGGCAGAGCTTATCTGGCAGCAATAGCTACAGAGTTTTTTCCTGCAAATGAATCCTGCTGAGCAAAAAACTGTAAATATTTCAATGACTTTTATAGTAAAACTATTTTAACAGATTTCTGTTCTGCTCAAACCATGATTCCTCCTGCCCTGCTGCACCACACCGTGGGAAAACGACGCAGGATGACACTGCCAGGCAGTACATGGTCCCTCCGGTCCTGCTCCACAGCACTGACACGGTGCCAGCAGGAGAGCAGACAGCTCTTCCTCATCAGCAGGAAAGGGAACAGGAAAATGCAGACACCAGAAATGCAGCTGTTGTTCAGACTTCCTCAGAAAGGAAAAACTTCTTTGGTGTGAGGGTGCCGGAGCCTGGCCCAGGCTGCCCAGAGAGGTGGTGGAGTCTCCTTCTTTGGACTTTCCAACCCCTCCTGGATCTGTTGCTGTGTGGCCTGCCCTGGGTGATCCTGCTCTGGCAGAGGGGTTGGACTCCATGATCTCCAGAGGTCCCTTCCAAACCCCACCATTCTGTGAGTCACCTCCTAGCATCACATTTTTCTCTGAGCTGCTTTATGAACAATTCCGAGCCACTGCTGCTGCCTCTCACCTGTGCCATAGGTCTCCGGTTCCTTCCGAACACTGCGCTCTTTCCTTTTGGAGTTTTGTTGGCTTTCAGATTGCTGTTTTTTTCCTGTTATAACACAAACAAGAAAGACCAGAAGATTTAATTCTGTGAGCCTCGTTATAAAAAAGCAGACATTTTTTGCTAGGAGGAAGCTATTCAGTCTGCTGCCCCAGCTCCTACATTCCGCAAACTGAAATGTTCCTTTCCTTTTTTTTTTTTTTTTTTAAAAAAAAAAAAAATTTCAAGATCCTGTTCCCTACTCCTTTTCAAAATCCACAGCAAAGCACAGCTGCAGGTGCCAGTCCCACCCAGAGGTCTGCAATCTGCGTGGCTGCTCCGAGCTTCTCCTCAGCTCTCAGGCTCTTGGGATTCATTCCCAAGGGGTTTCTTTAGCTGATAGAGGCTGAGGCAGAGGAGGCACCGAGCGCCTGAGCCCTTCCCACACTCTCTGTCACGGTCCTCTGCCCCGTGCAGCCGCACCCTGACGCCTTCCCTTGTCTTCCTCTGCTGTTCGCGCGCTTGTGGAGTCCCTCTTCTTGTTGCCTTTCACATCCTTCCCCAGACTCAGCTGGGAGGTTGGCCCTGGCTTTCCTAACCTCAGCCTTGCAACGCTGCACAGCAAATGTACCCTTCTCCTAGGTCACCTGCTCCAATTTCCACCACTTGTCCCCTGCCTTTTGCACCTAACTGCCGATAACAGCTCTTTGAAGGCACCAAAGACCGACGCCGCCGAGCGCTTCTCCCCTCCGTCCCTGTGGTAAAATAAAACTGAAGGGGTTGGGTTTGGTTTATCCTTAACAAGCCCATATTGCTGTTATCATCTCCTCATTCTCCTGCAGATGTTTACACGTAATCTGTCTGATTATTTAGTTCAGAATCTTTCTGGAAACTGCAATGAAGCAGAACAGCCTGCACTTCCCCTGCTTCCTCTCCTTCCTCCCTCCCTTCCCTGGACTTCTAAAGAGAGAATGAAATTAGAAAATCTTCTCCCACTATAAACCAGGAACTAGTCAAGTCTGCTGTATGCACCAGTACGGGGCAGGAGGAAGCTGCTGGGAAGCAGCTCTGCGGAGAAGGACCTGGGAGTGCTGGGGGACAGTAAGTTCTCCCTGGGACAGTGACTGGCCCTCGTGGCCAAAAAGGCCAGTGGGCTCCTGGGGGGCATGGAGAAAACTGTGTCCAGCATGTCGAGGGAGGTTCTCCTGCCCCTCTGCTCTGCCCTGGTGTGCTGGGCTCCCCAGTTCACAAGAGACAGGGAAATACTGGAGAGAGTTCAGCAGAGGCTACAAGGATGATGAAGGGAGTGGAACATCTCTCCTGGGAGGAAAGGCTGAGAGGGTGATGGAGCCTGGCCCAGGCTGCCCAGAGAGGTGGTGGAGTCTCCTTCCCTGGAGACTTTCCAATCCCCCCTGGATCTATTGCTGTGTGGCCTGCCCTGGGGGATCCTGCTCTGGCAGGGGGGTTGGACTCGATGACCTCCAGAGGTCCTTTCCAACCTCTACCAGTCTATGATTGTATAACAAAGCACCCAGAACCAGAGTTGGCAGACAGAAGAGGAAGTGTGAAGTACGTGGAGGCTTGTCCCCGTCCCTGGAGACATTCAAGGTCAGGCTTGATGGGGCTCTGAGCAACCTGCTCTAGTTGTAGATGTCCCTGCTCCCCGCAGGGGAGTTGCAGTCGATGACCTCTGGAGGTCCCTTCCATCCAAAAGCAGTCTACGATTCTATGAATTAGGAATTACAAGTTATTCGTATTACCTGAAATCTTCTGTTTCTTCTTGGGAGCGTCTTTAAGATCTTGGCCTTCCCCTTGCTCAGATTTCCTCTTGCCTTTCAATGGCACTTCTCCTGCAGACAGGTAAGAACAGAAATGATTCAGTCTCCTCATTATTCAGCCTGGATAGCAGCTCTGAGTCTGCTGCTACCTCAGCTTATCCTCATATTCAATACTTAAAAAAAAATAAAACCAAAAGCAGCCTAGAGAAAAAAATGGGAGGTGGGGAAACCAAAATACCTCCTGCCCCCCTGGCTACTTCCAGGCCTATGAGAGGCTGGTCTCCCTGCACACAGACAAGTAGAATTTACCAACATTTCTGCTGCAGGAGAAGTTTATTATGAGCTTGTAACTCGTGGCTGAACCGCAGCACGTCTCTCAGAAGTCACCTCATCTCTCATAACTAGAACCCAGAGTGAAAAGCAGTTTCACGCTGAGCTCAGGGTGGTGAAGGAGCACCTTTCTTTTCTGAAGATTTGTTCAGGCTGTTCTTGACTCCTCTCATTTCCAGCCAGTAGGCAGGCCTGCGGATGCTCCGCTTGCTCCTGGACTCCGCGCTGCCGTTGGCTCGGCCCTTCGGCGAGGCAGAGGAGACATCACCGGCCGTCTCATCGTAGCTGCTCTTCAGCCCCAGGGCAGGAGTTTCCACCTCCTCAAACTGCTTAGACCTGGAAAACACCATGGGAAATCCTCGGTATACACATCCACACCCAGCCAGGACCCTGACAGGCAGGTCCCCCTTCCATCTTCCCAACTACGCTGAAAATTCATCTCATGGTTCACTGACTGGAGTTCTGGGGAACTGAGAAGTGCCAGTGAGATTAACCATCCCACACGGTATTTTTCAGTACACCTTTTAGAGTACGACATTTGAAAGCCATTCCAGAGGAACAGATGAAAAAAAAAATTCATCCTGCCTCAAACTTTCAACTTTGGAAGCAGGAACAAGTTCATCTCAATTTAGAAGCATGTTTATCCTCAAGCAACCCCTGTGGAACGTAAGAATCCTCCTGCAGCCCATCGTTACACAAGAGACCGTTTCCATTCTACAAGGGGCAAGATCTTCAGCGTGTGCTCCCAGGGTCAGGGACGACTCTACACCATTAAAAGACATAATTCCAGGAAGAATTTTAACCAGCAAGGCTTTCAGCAGCGAAGACACTTACGGCACAGCCTGCAAACCACACGACACTAAGGCTGATTTAGATGGGCCAGCAGCACTGGTCTCTCTGCCAAGAGATCAACACTTTGCTTCACTAGTCTCAAATATTTCCCACAGTCCTGAAATTCCTGGACATTTACACTACTGCACACCATGAGGTGTCACAGAATCACAGAATGAGAGGTATTGGAAGGTCCCTCTGGAGCTCCTCTGGTGCCCCCACCCTGCTCCAGCAGGGTCACCCAGAGCAGGGGGCCCAGCAGTGCAGGGTCCAGGCGCCTTGGGAATCTCTCCAGGCAAGGAGACTCCCCAAGCTCTCTGGGCAGCCTGGGCCAGGCTCCAACCCCCTCCCACCAAAGAACTTGCTCCTCCCGCTCCCAGGGAACCTCCTGGCTTCCAGTTGGTGCCTGGTGCCCCTTGTCCTGGTGCTGGGCACCCCTGAGCAGAGTCTGGCCCCAGCCTCTTGCCCCCCGGGGGCCCTGGAGCTCTTGCTCAGCCTTGCTCAGCTCCTCTCTGGGGCTGCTCTTCTGCAGCTGAACAGCCCCAGGGCTCTCAGCCTTTCCTGGCCACACAGATGCTCCAGGCCCCTCAGCAGCTTCCCAGCCTCCCCTGCACTCTCTCCAGTAGCTCCTGGTCTCTCTGGAACTGGGGAGCCCAGCACTGGATCCAGGACTCCAGAGGTGGCGTCACCAGGACAGAGTAAAGGAGCAGGAGAACCTCCCTGGACCTGCTGCTCACACTCTGATGAACTCTCCCCAGACCTAAATGGGACCATAACCAGGGCCCCGCACCAGGAGGCGCCCCAGGCTCAGGGTGACAGTGCCTGGCTCACACCAGTGACACACAGGACAGGCACCTTGCCCCTTCCCCAGCCCGTTCCAGGCTCCATCATCCTCACAGCAAAGAAGTTCCTCCTCCTGTTTAGATGGAACTTCCCAGGCTCCGGTTGGTGCCCGGTGCCCCGTGTTCTGTCACAGAGCACCGGTTCTCTGGGCTTCACTGTTAACATAAGAGCAAAGAACAGAAACCAGAACGGCTTCTCACCACAGCCCACGGCTACCGCTGCTCACACCGAACCCAGCAGGTCCCTGGGGGTACGGCCGGGGCGGCCACCCCAGCGATGCCCTCCCACAGCCCCAGCTGCCGAGCTCACGACTTAACACACCCATCCAGAAACCAGTAAGTGAGGGACACGGATGGCACCAGCTCAGACCAGCACATGCTGTGGTTAAGGAGGTTCTGCAGAAGGATGAGGAGAGGAACTCTCAAATTAAAACCTTTCAGTTGTGATCACATTCAAAATATACAGACTTTGGAACACCGTTTGGTCTTGAACAAGAGATATTTATCCTTCCAGTGTTAAAATCCTTTTAAAAACAATAAAGGAAAGTGAACACCCCTCGACACATCAGAAAATCACTTTTCCTACAAACCAACAAACAAAGCCCGTTCAGACCCTCATCACACAAACCAAAACCACCACCAGAACACTAGGTAAAAAACAGGTATTATTTCCCAATAGGAACCCCTCTGCTTTTTTCTTGCCCTCCGTCAAACTAGACGAGAAACATTCACCTACTTTTTGTTTCCCAGAGACCTCTTGACCTTCTGCTGTCGGTGATGTCCAGGCCTGGTGTCCTAACAAAGCAAAATATTTCCCATTAGCAACACAATTCTTTATTTTTTTGGCAGGTTTCGCTTTCCAGTTGAACACCATCACCTGCACTTCGAGGTTGTGCGTAGGCTGCTGCAGCCCTGGACAAGGAAAACACCGTTTCCTGCAACGAGGAAGCCTTTCACCTTTTCAACTCCAGCTGGATTAGAACTGGAACCAGGGATGAGCTCCCCCAGGGCAGCCAAACATCCCCCTTCATTTGACCCACGTCACAGAATCTGTTGATTACTTAACAAATCTTTTTTGTCGCTTATTGCTTCTCACGCTCCTAATTCAGGCACCTTCCCCAGTCACCATAAACATCTCCCTTGCTGCAGGTTGTTCCTGGAGGGGGGAACAATCTTTTATCACCTCCTTCTAAATACTGACAGTGGCTTGATGTTGCTCTTCATTTGGAAGCCGGGGCAAAAATCTTGGTTATAGGCTAGAAAACAAAGGTGATTGCCCAGCAGAAGTGTGTGAAACACCCAAACTGTAACCTAGGTACAGACAGAACCATGTGCGGGAATTGGCTGAGAAATTGGGGAGGAAAAAAAAATAATATGGATAAGTTACCTGTGTTTTTCATAGAAAAATGTAACACGTCAGTGTGTGTTTTAGTGTTAGAAATACAGGTTTAGTATTAGAAATAAATACCACGCATTATATGGGGAAAACAGCGAAGAGGGACAGGATAGAAGTTGAAGAAGTCATAAAAACACGATGACCTGTCAGCAGGAGATGCTGGGAAACTTCAGGGGCTGTATTAAAACCAGGCACTCTCAAGGCACATGAAATTCCCCACTAAAAAAATAAATGTAGTGGGAAAAAAAATAACTTCAATCTGCCTTTTATGCTCTTGCCTTCTAGTTTATGCAGGGGAGCAAGTAGGAGTTCACTCTTCCCAGGATCACAGCCAGTGAGACACCCTAAGAAATTCTGCAGTAGGCACCGACAGGGACCAAATAAATTGTTAAACGGTGGTTATGGAGCATCAGTCTCCTTGGGAATCCATCCCCAAGGGCTCCTCACTCAGAGAGGTGAGGGAAGCAGGAGGGAAATTCACAGCTGCTTGACTGATGACTTCACAACCATATCTCGTGGGAGAAAAATCTGTGGAATGTGTTTGTCTTACTCTGATAGAGTTCACAGACATCCAGGAGCACAATCAGCAGTGTTTGGGAAACACCTATGACAGAAATGCAGAGACACCTCACCGAGGAGCAGCTGGAAAGACCAGGCCTTCGATGTGATAACATTAAAAATGAACAAACAGGCACCACCTGCTGCAATCCTCTGGCTTAATCTGCCAGAAGAATCCGTTGGAAGAATCCAGGATTGGCAAAAATGGCACATGTTTTAAGATTTTTTTTTAAAATGTTTTTTTCAGAACTAAAATATTTTTGCATAAAAGTGAAGATTGGTACAAATTTAAGTCACAGTTAAGGATCTGTAATAAATAAGTTTAAAAAAGGTGAGTCCAGATGATGTGCCCAGCCTTCCTTCCTGAGAAGCGGACAGCAGCAGTTACGAGGGAAACGTCTCCAGGAACTGGCGTTAGGTTTCAAATGGTTTTTATTTATACAGCGAACAGCCCACTTCGAGCCCTGATGGAATGCCCAAGGACTAGGCATATGGAAAATGAAAAAAGCCAAATTCCTTGCACAGGTTAGAAAAAAAGAAACCACAGCGTAGTGCCTGAAAAGAAGAAGAAACTTCACTTGTGTGTGAGCCTAGGGACTGTGGGACTGGAAGAAGCTCCGGCAGCTGGAGATGGGCTGCTCCGCAGCAGCACACCTGGGAAATGGGGCTTCACCACAGCACAGAACCGCTCCCCGAGGGAGCAACCGCCGCCAGTCGGCCCCGCAGCTACACGGGAGAGGGGTCAGCAGAGCCCCGAGCGCCCTGTGCCGCCCTGCCTGCCCCTACCCGCGCCAGAAAAACCCCCAGGACCGGACCCGGGGCTGGGGCGATGGCTCAGCACCCTCTGGGGAACTCCTTGTGCCAGCCCCACGTTCCCGTTTCCACCTGAACATTTATCAAAGAATCACGGGATGGGGTGGAAGGGACCTTCAAGCTCATCCAGTTCCACCTCTGCCCCGGGCAGGGACACCTCCCACCAGACCGCGTCGCTCCGAGCCCCATCCCAGCCGCCCTTCAACACTTCCAGGGATGGAGCATTCCCAGCTCCCCCGAGCAGGCTCCTCCGCGGCCTCACCGCCGCCGCCTCCGGGCTCCTCTGGCAGACCGGGGGCCGGGACCATCCGCGCCCTGCTCCGGATCCCTGCCCTCCCAGAGCCGGGCCCGTTTTCCCGCGGGCCGCCCCGGGGCTCGG
>VWZK01012745.1:86682-101290 GCA_013396935.1 Baryphthengus martii
GGGGAGCGGGGTGACGGCCCCGGAGGTCTCGGCGGCCCCGGGGGCCCCGGTGTGCGTGCTGGTGCTGGGCATGGCTGGCTCCGGGAAAACCACCTTCGTGCAGGTGAGGGGCGGAGGGGGTGGGGGAGGCAGTCGCCATTACACGGAGGGATCCTCACTAGTAAGCGGATGTCGTTGCTGTGCCCGGAGCGAGTCCGAGCGGCGAGGCCCTTACGGAAGGGGAATGTTTTCATAAAATGAGGCCTTCAAAGTGGCGGGGGAGGATAAAAAATAGTAGTAATTGGGNGGAAGCATAAGAAATAGTAGTAATTGGGGCGTCTTTTTGTGCTGCCTGAGTTGTAAAGGAAATTTCGAAATATTTTGGGTAGAAGTGAGTAAAATACAAATGGCCCATTTCAGGAGGTATCAGAGGGACTGGAACCCTCTGCTGGGAGGCCAGGCTGGGAGACTTGGGCTTGTTCAGCCTGGAGAAGAGAAGGCTCCGGGGAGACCTTCTGGGGGCCTGTCAGGGCTTCCAGGGGCCTGTCAGAAAGATGGGGCCAGACTTTGGAGCAGGGCCTGTTGGGACAGGACAAGGAGGGGGGGTTGGAAACTGCAAGAGGGAGCTTGAGCCTGGAGAGAAGGGAGAAGTTGTTGGTGCTGAGGGTGGGGAGAGCCTGGCCCAGGTTGCCCAGGGAAGCTGTGGATGCTCCATCCCTGGATGTGTTCTGATCCAGGTTGGATGGGACTTGGAGCAACCTGCTGTAGTGGGAGGTGTCCCTGCCCATGGCAGGGGGTTGGAACTTGAAGGTCCCTTCCAACCCAAACCAGTCTAGGATTCCATGACTTACTGGCTGACGCACATACCTCAGTGGTGCTCTACCTGGACCAGCCCAGGCAGAAGTCAAGCTGGATCTCTTGGATAGCTCACGTTATATAAACAAATGAAAAATATTGTCTCCTGTGAAGGCTCAGCTGTTGTCTTGCTGCAGAACATGCCGTCACTGGACTCTTTTCTGCATGGGGATTTTAGGAAAAAACTCAAATGGAGAAAAAAAGCTGCATGTTAATTACAGATATAAAACTACTTGGGTAGTTTTAAAAATGCAGCCTGTGCCTTGGTGTTTAACTCGTACGTAATTCACGGCTACGCTACGTACGTGCTGTGTAGTTACATTCCTGTGACCTGGATTTGGGCCTGGACAGCTGCATTTATCTCCTTTCTGCGTTATTAACACGTGGGCTGTCAAGTCCGTAGCGCGCTCGGCTACACCCCTTCCCTCAAACCCTCAGAGGGAGCCGTGGGGAGCCACTGGTTCTCCCGGGTGCCCCGACTGACGCCTCCTCGTGTCCCCTCAGCGGCTGGCGGCCCATCTGCACGGGCGGCGCTGCCCCCCGTACCTCATCAACCTGGACCCT
The DNA here is from genome assembly GCA_013396935.1 of Baryphthengus martii. Classification (NCBI taxonomy): domain Eukaryota; kingdom Metazoa; phylum Chordata; class Aves; order Coraciiformes; family Momotidae; genus Baryphthengus; species Baryphthengus martii. The sequence continues at coordinate 88,081 of VWZK01012745.1, forward strand.
GCCGTGCACGACCTGCCCTTCCCTGCCAACATCGGTGAGTCCGGGCCCCGCCACAGGGCTGCTGGTGTCAGTACGCGTCCTAACAGGAAACCTTTAAGATTTTTTATTTTGTTCGTTCTTAATTTTAGCTCCTTTCTCCTATGAGTCTTTAACATGTGGATTTTTAGGCCCGAAGCCATTCTTCCCTTGCCTTTGCACCTGGTGTGATTGGACGTCTTTGGGTTCTTGTGGATTTTTTTTCCTTTGTCAGCAGATTCAGTCGGTTTCCCTGCACCCAGAACGGTGGTAGCCGTAGGTGCTGCCAAATAACTTCTTTAAAGCATTTGCAAGAAACCCGTGAATTTGAGAGAAAATGCCTTAAGGATAAAGCAGACCTTGCGTTTGGCCGTTCCAAAGGGCTCTCAATTTCGACATGGATTCATTGGCTTTGTGGGGGTTGTTGGGAGCATCTCTTCGACTTTAGTTATTCTACTGGGGAGACTTTTCCTGCGGGTGCTTGGTCTGCCACTGAGACAGCAGGAGACTTGCTAGGAAAAGGACTTTCACCTGTCGGCAGGCTGATGAAGAAGGATATTTTGGAAGTGATGGCTTGAAGTTGTTTGTGTGTTTTTCTCCTCCAGATATCAGGGACACTGTGAAGTACAAAGAAGTCATGAAGCAGTATCCTTTTTGTGCCTGAAGTCTCAGACTGTGTGAAAATGGCCCGACGCTTCCGCCAAGGGGGCGGGAGGTGTTGGGGATGCGGTAACGCCAAACGTTGCCTGAAGATCCGAAGGTTTGGGTTGTAATTTTTGTGAGGTTAGAAATGCGCGTCCTACCTGCTCTGGCAGGGGGCTGGAGATGATCTCCAGAGGTCCCTTCCAGCCCCCACCACACTGGGGTTCTGTGAAAATGATTCTGCCCAGTAGTGAGTTGTTACAGGTATTAGGTGTTCTGCCCACATCTCCTTTTCAGTTGCTCTTTTGTCGTTATCTCGATTTATGGAGGCCAACAGCCTTTCCCCCTCTTATAACGAGTCTAATTTTATTTGTTTTACACAAATAGACAAATTCCTCTTTGCCTGTAGCAGGTGGATAAAACTATTTCCACTTTGTTTGACCGTAATCAAACCACCGTTGTCCTGGCTCTGGGAGCCATTGGACTGTCGGCTCCTGCCGCTCAGGGGTTTGCTGCCTGCACTTCAGTCACGTGGCACCAAACCGACAGCGCTTCTGGAGGGCTTCGGAGGGCCTGTGGCTGCTGGGTAGCAGGAGGTGGCACACAGAGCCCTGGTTTGACTCTCCGGTGTGACTCTTGAATATTTTAGACAGGAGTAGAAATAGTGGGCGATAGGATTTGTGATTTGGGCTGTTGTTTGGTTTGGAGTTTCCCTTTGGTGTGTAGGTGCATGATTTGCTCTCCCGGGCCTGTCACCCACTACTGGGGTGCAAACATCTCTTTAAATCACAGAATCATGAAGGTTGGAAAAGCCCTCTGAGATCATCAAGTCCAACCATCAACCCAACAGTACCACGACCACTAAACCATGTCTCTGCACGTTTTTAGAGCCCTTCCACAGATGGTGACTCCACCCTCTCCCTGTTCCAAGGCCCCACCACTCTTTTGGTAGAGAATTTTTTCCTAATATCCAAAGTAAACCCCCCGTTGCTGCAACTTAATCCCATTTCCTCTCATCCCATCATGAGTTACTTGGGAGGAGAGACCAACACCCACCTCCATAAGGAGGGGGTCTGCCCTGATGTCTGGGTGTCAAGAGCAGTGGCCCTAGAAGACGGTAGGTGCTGATGGATCGCTGCTGGTCTTTATGTAGTTAAAATAAAGCAGATTGTTTGCTGCTTTGAACACTTTCAGTGTAGAGATCCGTAGGCACGAAAAAGGATTTTTAAATCTTCATTTAGATTTTAGGATTTAGAAATCTTCATCCAGGTTGGATGAGGCCCTGAGCAGCCTGCTCTAGTTGAGAGGCATCCCTGCCATGGCAGGGGGGTTGGATGAGTTGGTCTCTGAGGTCCCTTCCAGCCTAAGCCCATCTATGACACTGTGATTCTGTAATTTTAAGATGACACTTCAGGTGTCTTTTCAACACTCATTTCCATTATCTTTTCAATTCTGCTAAAATTGTGATTTGTGCCAGAAATATTTTCTTTTTTTTTTGACGTCTATATTTTTTTGTTTTTAAATGTATTTAGGACGTCGTTAAACTCGGAGTTACTGGTTCTGTTGTAAATCTTTTTTTTTGGAAAGACGAAGGTAGCTTTGCTGTATCCACACAGGGGTGTTCCCTCCTGGGCCAGAGGGGATGCTTGAGCAGTGGCACGGGGGCTGGGCACAGCCCCTGCCTTCGGGCAGCCGTTGGCCTTGGGGCAAGAGGGGCACCCGGTGTGTTCATTGTGCTGCTGCTTCTCGAAGAGGTGGCTGTGCCTGGGGGGTGTTGGCCACTGCCCCACGGCCCCCCGTGGGCGTTGCACGGGGCCGACTCCTGTCCTGAGTGAGAAGGAAGCCCCCTGAGATCTGCAGAATCGTTGTCTTTCCTAAACGAAGCGCCCAGGTATGGGCTGGGCCCCAACGGCGGCATCGTGACCTCTCTCAATCTCTTTGCTACCAGGTTTGATCAGGTAGGAGGTGGTTCCCACGTCTGCGGTGCGGGGAGGCCATGGGGCACCGTGGGTTTGGAGGCTCAGGGTGCTCGGTCAGCCTCCTAGCAGCGCATTGGAGTTATTCTCTGTACGGAACCGTGTGTGTTACCGAGCAGTTGAAGCGCACTGGCTTTCCTTGGAGACATCTCTGGTTTCTAGGGTTTTTAAAAGTGAAATTTAGAAGCCACGCCAACTATATCCTGGGCTGCAGCAAGAGGAGCGTGGCCAGCAGGGTGAGGGAGGGGATTCTCCCCCTCTACTCCACTCTGGTGAGACCCCACCTGGAGCCCTGCGTCCGGTTCTGGAGCCCCTATTCCAAGAAAGATCTGGACGTGCTGGAACGTGGCCAGAGAAGGGCCACGAGGATGATCCGAGGGCTGGAACACCTCTGCTGTGGAGACAGGCTGAGAGAGTTGGGGTTGTTCAGTCTGGAGAAGAGAAGGCTCCCAGGAGACCTTCTGGTGGCCTTCCAGGATCTGAAGGGGGCTACAAGAAAGCTGGGGAGGGACTTTTTAGGCTGTTGGGCTGTGACAGGACAAGGGCGAATGGATCCAAACTAGAGGGGAGATTTAGATTGGACGTCAGGAAGAAGTTCTTCCACATGAGGTGGTGAGAGCCTGGAACAGGTTGTCCAGAGAGGTAGTGGGAGCCCCATCCCTGGAAGTGTTCAAGGCCAGGCTGGATGTTGGCTGAAACCCTCCAGGTGGTTGTGGCAAAACCGTGCCTGCTGGATTGTACTGGTTGGGTACATGAACATTGTCGGCCACCACTGAAGCCCTCCTGGCTCTCTTTGTCCTCGCTTCCTCAGGAAGCCGAATAGTGGTTTGAATTGAGACCCAGGGCACACCATTTGTGAGGAATTTCAGAACTTAGCTCAGTTTTGGGTTCTCTGTGTGGTGCAGCATCATCCTGGTTGTCCCGAGGGGTATGGACAACCCAGAGCTGAGCTATCCACACAACTCCCCGAGAGTCCTCTCTGCACAGATCAGGCCACAGATGGGCAATCCAGGGCTGAGCCTCCTGCGTGCCCCGGCTGTTACCGACACTCGCTTGGGAACTACAAGCCAGAAAATCCATACGCCGGCTCCGAGCACACAGACAAAATCAAGGTTGTCCTTGACCTGCGCAGCATCTGGGCGTTCCCTACCCTTCCTTAGCAGGGAATTTCACACGCTGAAAAGCTTAGAGACTAATCTTTTTTTGATACGGACACGCAGCTGTGCAAGATAACGTTGTTTGTCTTACAAAATGATTATCAAAGTTTCTTGTTGTGAGCCCAAATACAACATCTTCTCCTTTTTCAACCAGGTGATGAAGTTTATTGAAAAAAGACAAAACGCCTCCAAGTGAGTATATTCTGTCTGCCAAGGTCTGCTTTTCTGGGATCAGCGTGGCAAAACCATGTGCAGTCCTAAAAAAGTTCTCTGAATGTTTTCTAGTTGTTTTTCGGCCTTGGTGTGGAAAAGGACGTAATTAGAATAGATAAAATTAGACTTTCTTTGGGTATGCTGAAGAAACACCTGCTGATTCCAGTTCTGCTCTTCTTCTTTAGACTCATTTTTTCTCGCACGCTGTTCAAATAGGCAACGGTTAATTCTTCTGCAGAGTTGGCAGCGCTGAGAGTCTGTCAAATCAAGGCCTTCCACTTTAATAGCACCTGAAGAGAGTAGGTGTGCCTGAGTTGGAGAATTCACAGGAAATTTTCAGGCATGCCCATAAATCTTGTCGCTGTCTGGACAAAGCTCTTCTGATCCCTAACAGAATGATGGATGTGATTTGCCTTTGTCACCTGCTTCTGGTAGCCTGGTCAGAACAGGAGCTTGTGCTTAACTAATTAACCTTGGTTTTGTGTCGGGGGCGATTTCTTCCCAGGTACGTCATTATTGACACTCCAGGGCAAATCGAGGTGTTCACCTGGTCAGCATCAGGCACCATCATAACGGAGGCCTTGGTAAGTGTGTCCTACAGGACTTGACGGTGAGGATCTGTGCAACAAATGCCCGATTTACAGCACGTGCTTCTAGTTGAAATATCTTCTGCTTTGTGTTCCCAGGCTTCCTCGTTTCCTTCAGTGGTTGTTTATGTGATGGACACCTCTCGCAGTACTAACCCCATCACCTTCATGTCCAACATGCTCTACGCCTGCAGGTAGGAGCAGCTGAAGTTGCAGCTTGCTTTGGGTGCTGTGTCTCTTTGGTACTTGCTTGGGAGGGGGGTCACAAAGTGGTTTGTGTTGGAAGGGACCTTCAGAGATCACCTGCTCTAACCTCCCTTACCATTGGCAGGGACATCTGCAACTCGAGCAGGTTGCTCAGAGCCCCAGCCAACCTCCCCTGCAATGGGGCCAGGGATGGGGCAGCTACCACCTCTCGGGGCAACCTGGGCCAGGCTCTCCCCACCCTCAGCACCAACAATTTCTCCCTTCTCTCCAGTCTCAGGCTCCCTCTTGCAGTTTCAAACTGTCTCCTCTTGTCCTGTCCCAACAGGCCCTGCTCCAAAGTCTGTCCCCATCTTTCTGACAGGCCCCTGGAAGCCCTGAAAGGCCCCCAGAAGGTCTCCCTGGAGCCTTCTCTTCTCCAGGCTGCAAAAGCCTACCTCTCCCAGCCTGGCCTCCCAGCAGAGGGTTCCAGCCCTCCCAGCATTGCTGGGGCTCCTCTGCCCTGCTGCAACAGCTCCCTGTCTCTCCTGGGCTGAGGACTCCCGAGCTGGAGCCAGCCCTGCAGGGGTGTCTCCCCAGAGCCCTGGGAGCAGAGGGGCAGGATCCCCCCCTGGCCCTGCTGCCCATGCCACTGGATTTATCTGTTTTCTTTCATGTTGAACCAGGGACTAAACAACTGTGCAAAGATCAACGTATCTAGAACTGCCATAATTCATGGTAAATGCTGGTAAAAGGTTTTCAAGAACCCTGCCAATCCTGGCAGCAGGCTCTTGCCACGCACTGCATTTCCTGACATCAGTGTTGAGCAAAAGATGCTAGAATATATAATATATACAGTGAAATTTATATGTAGGGTCAGTTCTGATTTATAGATATTTTGAGTTACCTGAATTTGTTGCTCGGTTCACAAATAATACCTCAGAATGTGAGGGTTGAGACAAAACCATTAGAAAATGCAGAGAGTTAAAAACCCATTGGAGAGTCATAGAAAATAGGAATCAAAGTCAATGGGGCGTAGAAGAGATTTTAAATCTTACAGATGTGCACTTACATCTGGGGGGCATATTTTCTTCAGCTGTGATAAGCAGGTTCTCGGTGAAAATCCCATTCTCATTGATGTGGAAGAAAAACATCTTTTGAAGTCAAATGTATTTAGATTTGCACGAGTCTTACCTGCTTTATGCTTAATTTTTTTCTGTTCTAGTGAGATTTAAATAAATTTTTAAATGTTTTTTTTTTGTGTGTTTTTATCGTTTGTGTGTTTTTTCTTTCCCTCCCCCAGCATCCTCTACAAGACAAAGCTGCCTTTCATTGTCGTCATGAACAAAGTAAGTCAAAGCTCTGGTTCGATGTCCTAGTGGCGCATTGTTCCGCTCAGCTGGCAGTGCTCAGCGGCTTTGTTTTACTGCAACTACAGATTTTCTAGAAAAGAGAAGCGGGGAGGGAGCTGCTGGTAGGAAACAGAACCTTTCACCTGGTGTGCCAACGTGTGAGAGTCAGGGCTGGGCAGCTACACCCAGGCAGTCAAGTTGGGGAGTAACACTAATGACCGGGAAAAATGTTTTGCACCTTAACCCTGGACTACAGGGAAACTCAGCTTTGTAAGATCAGAGTAAGTTCGTTGCTGAATCCACTCTTACAGTCCCCGGATCCCACAGAACAGTCATCTTAATAATTCCTTCTGCTCAGCAGCAGGCTGGGGCATCACCGTGGGGTTGCTGAACCTGCCTCCTTTGAGGAAGAAGTCCCGTGTCTTTATTGTACCAGGGAAAAGTTGTACCTCATGCCCTCCGAGCAGGATTAGTGCCTGACGTGCTCCCAACTGTGCCCCAAACTCTGCATGTCTGACACCCGCTTACTTAGCGACTCTTGGTACTCTCTTCTTTCTAACTCTAGGCGGTGATTTTAGAATGAGCTGTTCAAGCTTTTTCTGTAGAAAAACGTATGAAGTAGGAAGATCGTTGTCCTTTTAAGAGAATACTTTTTTTAAAAAAAAAACAAAACTGGAAGAAATGGGACTTCATCAGTAGGTGTCAGGAAAGGTGAGCCCAAGGCTTAGGATTCATAACTTTAAATTTAATTTTGATCTGACATTTAGCCCTTGGTAAAAAGCAAAGCCAACAGCTTTTGAAGAATTTTTGACAAGCACTTTAAAATTGACTCTTGGTAAGAAGAATCCCAAGGAGCTGATCTCTGTGCAGTGACAAAGATTTAAGGAATGTTAAGATTTGCAGAGAAAAAAAAAACAAGCAACCAATCTGTACAGTTTATAGAATTTAATCAAGCTAACTCTAAATAGTCAGGCTTTTGACCCTTGGTGAATTCAGTTCTGCCTTGAATCTCCTGAGTAATACCAGGCAATACTTTTTTTAATCTATTTTCCTCCTCATTGGTGCTGGGAAATGAAATACATCGGAGTTTTAGACACCTCTCTATTGTGATAACGGATGTAGACGGGCAAAGACGTGTCTATAAAACTCTTTACTAGACCGTTTGCATCCTAATCTGTGCGAAGTTATGGAGCCATCCCCTTGGTTTGTGTCCATCATATTGCACTGCCCTGAGTTCCCGTGATAACTTCAGGTCAGAGCAGAGCTCTCTGCTGTCTCCCCCGTGGAGATGGGTCCCTCTCCCCCTGGGCCCCCAGCCAATCCAGAAGGGGTGGGATCTTCAATGCGGACCGGTCTTGTCCAGCCTCCATCATACAGTCTGATATTTACAGCTTAAAGTCTCGTACAGTATGCCATGGTTGGGTGTCCCTTTCCAGCAAACCACAGAAGCCTTTAGACTTGCAGCTGTTTCCTTCAACAGTTGCCTCTTAAACTGGGAGAGTGGGTGGTTGTCTGCTCTTTATGAATTCCAGTAGCTGTTTTGATAAAAACAGAGCTTGGAAAACTTCAGAGCAGGACTGAATATTTTGACAAGATTGGCATTTTGAAAAGAAGTTTAAAATGGAAACCTTTTATTTGTCCACTTAACAGCCTAAGGCTAAACATTCATCGTTATTCCTTCTGAAAAGTTTCTCTCCTCCTTCCAGACTGACATCATTGACCACAGTTTTGCAGTAGAATGGATGCAGGACTTTGAGACTTTTCAGGATGCCCTGAATCAAGAGACGTCCTACGTCAGTAACCTGACTCGTTCTATGAGCTTAGTGTTGGATGAGTTTTACAGCTCGCTCAAGGTAGGAATCTACTTTTTTTTTTTTTTTTTTTTTCACTACCTCTCCTAAAAGCCTGGAGAAGAGAAAGCTGAAGGAGCATGTGACTGATACATATAAACACCTGGTGGGGTGTAAGGAGACGAAGGCAGGCTCTTCTCAGCAGGGCCCAGCCAAAGGGCAAGAGGCAACAGACACAAAGGGAAATACAGGAAACTCTGTTTAAACAGAAAAAAAAAAATCAAAGAGCTGTAATTTTACTGATTGAGCTCTGGGACGCATGGTCCAGAGAAATTGCAGGGTCTACATCCTCGGACGTACTCAAGGCAAGCTCAGACAGGATCTTGAGCAACCTGTTTAATTAATCCTGCTTTTTGAGCAGGACAGGTGGGGCTGGATGATCTCCAGAGGCATCTTCCAACTGCAGCCACTCTGTCCTGTAGAAGGGCTTTGTACTGACCTTCTGAACGGGAATCTGTCAGTGAGCCTTGCACCGGGGGTGAGCATTTCCTGGCTTGAACGTAGAGTAACTTGTGTTGCTTGTCACTGAGTGTCAGCCTGAATCATTTACTGTGGAATTGTGAGGAACCATCAGAATAAAGTTGAGACAGGCCAGAGAGGGGTAATGTCCCATGCTCCAGTGTCTCCCACCAGAGATAATTTTCATCATTCTGAAAGTGCCAAGTACAGCCGGGCAATTTACTGTCTAGGAAGAAAAGACAGAATCTCAGAAAAAAACAAAACCCTGTATATTTGCTCACACAAGAAAAAATGGGGTTTTTCCCACTTGCCAGGTTTCAGAAGGACAAATCTATTCAGTTTCTCTGAGAGCACTGATCCCTGTATTGTCTGAGCTGTTTTCTGTGGGGTGTTGAGGTTGGAGATACGTGGGTGGGTGCAGAGTCAGGTTTTCTTTGGGTTTTTTTTGAGCTGTGTCTCCTCCCCCATTCCTCCCTGCTGTGGTAAAATTCATAAAACAAACAGGAAAAATAAAAGAGAGAAAGAAAGAAAAAAACCAACAATCTGAAAAAAAACAACAACCCAGCCAAACCCCAGAGTCAGTAAACATTGACAGCAGGTAGGGAAAGGGGTTGAAAGTAGGAATGACAGAAGTATTCCTGCATGCTCTTAGGCCACTGCAACGGTTAAATGGGTATCCCACTTTTTTTTAGTTTAGGTTTTTGGTTTGGTTTTTGTGGTTGTTTTTTTTAAAGATACTGCTTAGTCTTTCCAGCTCTGATCATCCATCAGTTACCTAAAAACCTGCTCCGGTTCCTCTTCAGCTCTGGTGATGCTGGTTTTCTTTTCCAGGTGGTCGGTGTTTCCGCTGTGCTCGGCACGGGACTGGAGGATTTTTTCACTCAGCTCTCTAAAGCCGTAGACGAATACGAGAGGTAAGGCAACGGGTGAGCTTTGGTCCCTGTTGATGTCGCCGATTCGTGAGCCCATTCCTGTCACCCACATGCCCTTCATCCTCACGTCATTAAAGGACGGTTTCGAAGGTCCCGTAGTGGTGCAGTCACTTGGAAGCCCGTGGGCTGTCTTTCCATATGAGATCCCACTGGACTGTGTTTGGAGGCACCGGGACTGGCGGAGGAGGTCACGTCTGTGATTGGAGGAGGGTGAGAGATCTGTGGATGTGGTGTGAGCAGTGAGATGGTGACCTCGGCCAAACGGGTTTAATGTCTTACCCAACAAGCCAGTGTGAGAAAGGTTTGCTGTTTTAATGAAGCTTCGTCACTTCTTTTGCATCCATCGGTTTCAGGATCCAAATCTGGGTAAAAAGTGTAAAAAGTACTTACTGTCTGTCTTTCTGAAATGTCTCTCAAACATCAAAGCCTCGAGAAAACTTTTTAGGGTAGAAACAACCCCCCAAGCTGTTCCTTAATAGAAATCACGTATTAGTTCAGTCTGAAACTCTGTGTTTATCTTTTCAGGGAATATCGTCCAGAATACGAGCGCCTGAGAAAAACCCTGGTGAGTGTCCATAACTGCTGTTCTGCTGGGCAGAGTGTCTCGGGGTCACTCTTACAATTGAGTTGCCTCAGTGTTGGGAGGGTCTAACATTTCATTTACTGGTCACACCTAAGTGTGGAAAACCTCCCATTTTGAAGCTCACCATTGGTCTCTTCTTCCAAGATTTGGCGAAACATATCTGCACCAAAATAAAGATGGTTTGTAAGACAGAAGTTGCTCAGGGGTCTAGGGCTAATAATTTATTTGGGGAAATTGTGAGAAAATGACTGGGGAAGATTTTAAAGATTTTTTTTTTTTTTTATATATATATCTTCCATTCAGAAGGACAGAGACTTTTAAAAAAATAACTTTCCAAAGTAGTTTGTGGAGAATATCCTGGTGTCTTTCCACACCAGTGAAGTGTACACTCTTTTGACTTAGTTATTGAACAAAGAGTGAGTGATGTGTGGTCCCAGAACCAGCAGCCCTGCTCACCTTGAGCTCTGGCTGTCCAAAGGACACAGGCACAACTTCACTGAGTCTGGCCTCCTGATGCTGCTGAAAATGTTCCTCAGGTCCCTCATGCTGGAAGTTGCTTTCCAATTTAATGGAAAAGTTCTGTGTGACCTTACTTGTGATGTCAGGCCTGCTGATTGACTTCTGCTTTCTGGCTGCTCCTGAGGGCTGAGGTTATTCATCTACTGATGGATCCACGTGTCACTTTGTACCTACAGGAGGAAGCTCAAAATAAACAGAAGAAGGAGCAGCTGGAACACTTGTGGAAGGACATGGGCAGCGTGTGCGTGCAGGGCAGCACCCTTGCAGGTACCTTCCTGGAACGATTAAGTTTGCTGCAGAAGTTGCCTGAAGAGTCTGCCTTGAGAATTCCCATAGCGCTTCTGTCTCTGGAGCAAAAGCGCAAGCGCGCCTTCCTGTCCGTAAGGAGGAGGGGGCTGTAGCTCCTGTGGGATGGGGCAGGCTTAGCTCCTCTGTGGCAGTTGGACAGGAGGAGCAGCAGCCCCACTGCGCAGATAAAGCCACACGTGTCCTAAAAATGAAATCCTTCAGACGAGGTGAAACGGTCACATTGGAACACGAGAAAGCTCAGCTCTTGGTTGACAGCTCTTGGTTGAGCGTGGTGCTGGTGTGGCCTGTCCTGGATGGCTGGAATCCAGAAGCAGGTTTCCGCCCTTCAGGGTGGGCGTTAATCATTAATTGTGTTGATGTGCAAACAGAAATGGCCGGGGCGGGAGGTCAGTGGCGCACTCGCCTGGTGCTCTGTGCAGAGCCTTCCCGTTCTCTTCCAGGGCCTGACGATGCCTCGGCAATGGGTCCCTCCGAGCTGATCCTGACGCGAGGAACTCTTGATGAGGAAGAAGAAGAAGAGAGGGAGAGTGATACTGATGACATTGACCACGAAGGTAAGGGAGCGAGGATCCGACTGGTCTAAGAGCTTCCTGTCTGCTCAGGAAGTAACCTCTGCGCTTCACCAACTGCTTTGACTTGGGGGAGCCTAGAACAGCAGCCAGCGTTCGGTCACCAAGGTCAATGGGCCGGTGGCAGAAGCCCAGCTGCCGTGCTTAGCCCAATGACATCCCTCTCTGACCTTTGTGAAAGTTCAGATGTATCAATTTTCTATTCAGGCCATTATTTTTGATGGTGTATAACAACATTTCCAAACCAGACAAGCTGTTCTGCTCAGAGCACGCAGTGACCTCTGAACCTAACGAACGCACGCTGTATTTTGTCACCCTTTTGCCTTACAGTTTCTGCCCCCGGCTCACTTCCCTCTTGCTGTGACTCCAGATCTTGGAGTGATCTTCTCAGTTCTTACACCATGGGGTTTTTTTTCTTCTATAGCTTGCAGAGTTCCTCTTCAGTCTTTCCCCATTCCATCAAATTTTAGGCTCGCTTATTCCTTTGGCCTTGTAATCAGGATCAAACGGACTTTGTGTGTTGCTCTCCCTAGCCTGACTCTGGCTTTTCTGCACAAGCAGAAAAAGTGTTGAAATAGTGCTGAAATGTGGATTTTTATTCCCCCCCGCCCCCGCCAGTTACGGAAGAGAGCCATGAAGAACCAGCCTTCAAAAACTTCATGCAGGAGACACGGATGAAATACCAGAGAAGCAACCCAAATGAATGAGCCTTTCAGAAAGAGAGGGCTTGGAATCCCTTGTAATGGAGTCAAAAGTAAAGGAGCTTCCACAGGACCGTGCATGAAGCCTTCGAGCTGAACAGCTTCCTCTGATGTATTTAAATCTTTCTTCCTGCAATAACTGTTGGTCACACGAGTCGAAGGTCTTGTATCTAAGTGACTGTGCATCCGGCCATCTGCCACAGTGACCTCCTGGAGCTGAAGGAACCAGACAGCACTTCCTTTTCCTCCGGATTCCTTAGATGTGCCTGTTGAGAGCTCCGGTTTCCAGCTCTGACAGCACGGGCATCCAGAGTCCCTGCTGGTCTCCAAGAGTGCAGACGGGTGTCTGCTGCAGCCAGCGCACCAGCCAAACCTCCACTGCCTGAAACTCCGTCGATCTAGGGGTGGATGGTTGGGTTTTAATTAAATATATTTTATGTACTTGCAAACCTGTGATGGTTACTAGCAGGAGGTTTCATTTCACCCTTCTAATGTGAGACTCTTCTTTTCTATGCCTGCAGCCTGTGAGGATGCACAGGGGATGCATCTCACTCACATTGCACAGACACAAACAGATGCCTCCCAGGACAGGCCTGAGAACAGAAAGGTCTCGGGAGAGAGCTCAATTTGGCTGAGAACAGAAGCATGCACAGCTGCCTCTACCCGTAGGTAACGTAATCCAGAGGGTGCTGTAGATGGGAACTCACCTGAAATGCAAAGGAGCTTGGAGATGGGCTCGTAGTTATTTTCCCAGTAGGCACCCTAGGCACAGATGTTCCCTTGCTGTTCACCATTCCAACTTCTGGAATCTCTGTTCCTCCACATGGGGCTGCGGCCTCAGGAGAGAGATTTCTCTGTGGTAATCTGGCAGCAGGGTCTGTGAACATGAGTTGTGTAGGGTTGTGGGAAAACAGTTTCTGTGAATGTTCAATGTGCAGCTGGTAGGGCAATGTGTAGCCAGCTGTTACCTGCCAGCTGTGCTGTGCTTGCGGCTCTATTAACGCAGAGCTTCCCTAAGGACAGGAATTTCAAATCGAGGTAAAACCAGATGGATCCTAGTAAGAGGTATTGTCAAAAGCGAAGCCAACACGGATTTAGTAGCATGCTGGTAATACATTTGTCAGAGAATCACACACCAGTTTGGGTGGGAAGGGACCTTCCAA
>VWZK01012746.1:0-49589 GCA_013396935.1 Baryphthengus martii
TTTTTTCATTCCCAGGGGGCTTTACATCTTGCAGCTTTTCCCAGGTAAACCTCACTCAAAGGCACCAGAGTTCACGTTCATCTGCAGATTTTGATGTGTATGTGCCCGGGTCACCCTCTGAGTGCTTGAAGCTCTCCACAGAAAGGAAGCTGGGAGAGTCTGGGTGGAAAGATGGGAGAACATGACTGAGAGTTTCAACAGAAACAGAGCCAATGGAATCACATCCATAAACAGTGAAACTCAGGGGTTTTAGTCTCTTATTTACAAGGCTTTTCATCCACACAGCGTTTTTTCCAGTTTCACGTGTGCTTGACACAATGACTTTGTCCTGCAGGTCGGTGTCTATGTCCTGCTGCAGCACTCACCAGCGTCTCCAAACAGACCCTGTTGACTTAGAGAATACTAGGCACCCAGGTGAGACTTTCTTTAAAAACTGCCAGGCTTAGCTTCCTTCTCTGCCAGGAAATGGAGCCAATTTCTGGATATGAAAAGGCTGAATCTGCTGATTTTGTTCAGAACTGGCACCCTCTGAGTTGTGTCAGTTTGCAGCTGAGCATCTGGCCTCATGCCACCAGGAGAGGTTAAAAAAAATAAAACAATGGTGCTGATCTAAACTTTCGTAAGCGCTTAATCCCAAATGTTTGTGTGTTTCGGTTTTTGTTGTTTGGTTTTTTTTCAAGGCTGGCCAAACTAGGTGCTGAATACAGAAAGCAATGAGGTAGTAACTGGAGTTACAGGGGCAGACACTTGCAGTCAGCGATGGACTTCAGTGCAGAGAAGTCTGCAGAGCAGCATCTCAGGTCTGTGCTAGGCTACTTGGAAACATCAGGCTTAGAAACAAGATCAGTTGTCCCTGGAAAGATTTTTTTAAACACATTAGGAGCGCTCTACCAAATGGCTGTTGCGTTTTAACATGAGAAAATGCAAAGTGATGCATGGCTATGGCTGCTCAGATTCAATTAGCATTAACACCCTTCCATTAAGCGCTGGCTTGCGGGGCTGCCTCTTGCTTGGAAGCCTGCTGTGCCAAGGCAGGCTGGTACTGCCTCACCAGGGCTGGGCCCACGGGTAACCTGGAGAGGACACGAAGGTGCCATGTGTGAAAGGAGCATGGCTGCGTTCTCAGCGGCGTGCGTGGGAGCACCTCTGAGCACTACTGAGCACGTCCATGGCGTGCGTGTCTTCGAGCCTGGCTGGAGAACTGTCGTACTTGTTTGCTGTGAATTTACTATTGCTTTGTGTGGGGTGAATACATCAGCATTTCTGCTTGTGGTTTGGTTATTGTCTGACTGAGGCTATAGTCCCTGTCCTTGAATGGATTATGGCGAGTCATTTAGCTACAGTTTAGAGGGTTTCACTGTTGCTGTGGCTAAAATGGATAAGAATGGGACTGTTTGGGTAAAGGCGCTTCTAGAAGTTGGAGAGGTCTGAGCTTGGATCTAAGTCGCCGTGTAATTTCTGTCTCTGATCCTTTGTAAAAAGGAGGGTAAAACTATTTTAATTCTAATATGTTAAGAGCTTTCCAACCCCAGAAAAATGCGCGGTTTTGGTTGTTTTTATTAAGTACAGTAACTTGTACAATGGTGCTCTGGTCTCAGTCTCCTATCTTAACTCTATTAGAGATAAAAAGGTAGGAGGTTTGTCAGTTTAACTAAATTTTGAATAGGATTGAAAGTTGGCTTATGCAGAACACTTACACATATAGATATTACCCAAGTTTTAGTAAGTGAGCTAGCTGAGGAGCAAAAGGCATCATAGGTCAGCAAAAGATGGCAGAGTAAAGAATAAGACTGGTGTCCTGCCCTTGAATCTCTTGCTTTCACTACAAAGCTTCATCTACCTGACAGCAGTTATGTGTCACTTCCAACAACTAGAAGCTCTCTGTTTTTTCAGGACAGGATATGAGCACAGCTAATTTCTAAAATACCCAGCATAGGGCTTTTCTATCTATCTCCTACACTTTCTACATCAACCCTTCAAGGTATATATTCAAACCGCTTCATTGAGTATGGATACACTGGTTTAAATTTATTTTCTCCTTTGAGTGACAAAGCACTGAGCGGTGTAGGCATGCATTGCTTCAAAAAATGGTTAGTATGAAGCAAGACTGAATCAAGAAGATACTTGAAACAAATTCCCACTAGGGAAGGCAGCTGTTTTCAACCTGTATCCTATGGACTATTGGAGATGCCTGCTTCTTAGGCATCCTCAAAATGCAACTAAGAAAAGGGAGCTCATATATGCAAGACAGCTCTTGAACATATAAGTGGTATCTCTGAAACCGTCTGCCACTCTGCTGGGAAACCTTTACAAGTAGTTCAGAGTTTTAAAGCCGTGGAAAACTCTCAGTGAAATGTCTTACAAGGCCTAAAGATATTCCCTTCTAAGTATCTAAGGTGAGGCTTTCACCCCTCTGAAGCCTGTAAGCAGGTTAAGTGTCGAATATAAGGACTCTTTGCTCCTTTCACCTTCTGGAAAAAAAAACAAAACAACAGAAGTCTCAGTAGTTCATGTCAGGAAGGAGATATGTTCCTCTTCTGCAACTAAAGTATGTCCCACAAAGAGGGGATGCTATTATTGTCTGATCCAAGTGACACCCAGGCATCTCGTCACACATAGGTGTCCTGTTATGACAGGCACAAATTAACTTGCTTTTAGGAGCACGTGGGCAGCCTGCAACACAAGTAACCCAGAATTTGGTCTAGTTTTCTGAATAGATGCAACGTTGCCTCCCTCCCTCCAGACTGCAGCCTGCTGAGTCCTTGCCCATTGTTAAAACAAAATAAATCCACTCTTTGGCTCTTCCTCTCCAATTTTTCTTTTTCAGTGGCACACATGTCCCTGTTTTGGGACACGCAGACATTGCTTTGGGGATGATATTGCAATGGAAGTGCTCAGGCTTCCCTGCAGTCTTGCTGCTGTTAAGCTGAAGTTACATGAATCTGAACCAACAGGAAAACCCATATGGGGTCAGGGTGAATTTCGTGCCAGAACCTGATTTCTTGGCCATATGTGACAGAAACCTGAAGCAGTCAGAAAATTGAGGTGGAATCACCTCACATCAAAAGGCAAAAAAAGCCTCTAGTCTGTAAAACCAGAGTTATGAGAGCACTCTAAGCTAAAAAAAAGGTTAATTCTTTAATCAGAGAAAATGTTGGGTGAGACTTCAACTTTTAAAATAGTCTTTGCACGCTAAGTCCATTCCTTCACTCTTGGTTTCCCTTCCAGCAACTTCCACAGACTCACTAGTGTGTATAAACCTGCTGATCTCTTTAAAGTCCGTGGAAGAGCCTCCTCCCTGCTGCTTGCTGAGTTCCTCGTCCTTTTTCCCCTGCGTAACCCTGTGGTGTATGCTCTGGGTAGTTTTCCTTCCCCCTCTTCTAGAGCCTTCCAATGGCCAAGGAAACAACAGCTGGCACAGGACAAATGGGCAGCTGTCTTCCCACACCATCCCCAAGTGGGGAAGTGTGTTCCGGTCATGCCCTTTTTACTGGAGTATGCAACTTACAGAATCTGTACAGTAAATTGAAAGCAACCGTGCTAAGCAGTTATACCATCTGCTACAATTAGTGTTTGTGGAGTTTTATTCTGGAAGAAACTAACCTTGTGCAAGACCCAGCTCCCCCACTCAAGTGTAGGCACCAGCCCATGTGGTGAACCCCTTTGCAGAAAGACGGTAGCACTGGGCTCTGTGGCGTGTCCTTATGTCACACGCAAGCCCCTGGAGGTGGCTGCTTCAGAAGGCTGATCCTGACAGCAGGAGAGCATGAAGGAGTGTGGGCCAGGAAATAAGATTGCAAGAGAGCAATTCCGGTTTTTGACTTTTTTTTTTCCTCCTGGTGCAGTGTTGTTTTGTTTTTTTTCAAACCACACAGACCGAATGAGATCTCAAAAACTGTCACTCAAAGGGTCCAAGCTCTGTAGTCCAGCTTCTGGAAGGTGCTCAGCTCTCGTAGGGGACCTGGCATTCCCAGGCAAGGTATTGTCACCAGAGAGCACTGGGGGGCCAGGGACACACTCACTGGGTGACCAAGGGAGACCTTCCTATATTTGGAACAAAGGAAAGATCCAATACCACATCCTTACACAACCCTGGGTACAGAAGGAAAACCTGAACTCAGCATATCTAGTGTTGTGTTACTTGATATGGATTTAAAAAATTGAGACATCTGAGTTGGGAAACTTTGGCTCTATTGTTACTGTTAATAATTTAATTGAAAGCTAGTCCAAGGCCCTGCCTGAAGACGTACAGTAAAGCTGAGGGAGGAGGTTTAAGGTGGTTATAGAGTGGAAGGTTTTCCTTGGTAATTAGAAATATTAAGTTTGGCTTTCCCTTGTCTCCCTGGAGGAATTTCAAGGGTGGGGTCATCCTGTTGTTTGAGTTTATAGCTTACTATGTTGACAGAAATATTTGTAAGACGGGGTTGTTTTTCCTTTTTATTTCCATCCTTCAGTGCAACTTGCTGGTACAGCTAGCCATTCTAAGTTCAGGGCAGTGAGATAGTGTGCTATAGATAGGGCCATTGGTATATCAGTAATATTGCACTGAAATTGTGAATTGTTGTTGGGCAGACGTCAGAAGTGAAACAACTGGCGGCTAGTAATGTCTCTTGTTTCTGAAGAATGGTGCTGGGACTTCCCTATCCAACTTCCACTGAGTTCAATGAAAGTTAAGCAATTAAAACACTCATCTTTGGCTGTCTCAGCTGAAGTTCACAATGTTAAGTTATCTCTCAACAGTGTGGCTCTGAAAGCATCTCTGTTAAGATGTATTATAAAATCAAACTGGCAGAACTGAAATACCAGAATCAGAATCTTTTTTTCATAATAGTAGGTAACAGGCCTGTTCCTCGTGGCAAACTGGATTAAGTAGTTAAACTGAGATCAGAACATCACTGGCACAACAGAGGAACTAGGTGAGAAAGTCAGGCAACTTGCATTTCATTACTAGGGGAGGCTGGAGAGATTAAGGTGAGATCATATGGTTCAGGGGAAGACGATTAAAATGAGGAGGATGAGGCACACAGGAATTCAACAGAAAAAGGAAGGACTTCTGCTTCTTTTGCTTTTTGTTTGTGAGGAGTTCAGTTTGTGTTAGCCTCTGAGCACAAGTAGGGAGCGGACGCAGTGGGGAGGGTTACTGCATATTAGAGGGCTGCAGAGTTTTTTGTCTCCCTCTGACGGCTGCTCCAGCTGTGGCATCACAGCTGCCTCCAGCTTCGTGTTTAGCTGCGTTCAGAAGCTTTCCTTTGACACCTCATGTCCCATGCAGCACCCATCTACATTCTTAAAATTTAGGAGCTGCTCTCAGGATTTAACACCCGGAGGAGAGTGGCAGGAGATAATAGCCAAATTAGATGAGGTTACCAGCAGGTGGTGCTCAGTTGTAAAAGCAAAGGGTTGCTCCATCGTTAAGAAGGTATCAAGACTTTTTGCAGTGCTATTAGTTATCCTATGCCTCTGGGATGATAAATTTAGATATCGCTATGAATAAAAGAAGTTATATGCTTTTTAGATAGAATTCTAGGGTAGGAGATACTGCAAAAGTGCATTGTATAATTTGGAAACTTCTCTGACCGGCTGCAGAGCAGGGATTGAAATCTAAAGGCAAAGAGTTCAGAAAGCATAGTTGTTTGGTCTTCAAAGATGCCTGAGTTGTTTAAGATAGAGTGCTGCAAGAGTCCACACAGTAGAAGAAATATACAGCAACTCTAGAGCGCTCTCTCCCTCCTTTCCCCTCGATTAATCATCTATTTTAGAGTTAATTTTGTGGTTTTATGTTATATTAAAATACACAAGACCCTACACTAAGTTGTGACTGGAAGATAATAGTAATGTTTACAAGAAAACTCAGGAGGGGAGCTCCATAAAAAGAGCTACCTCAGAAGTTGTTCATGCACGTAAAACTGATTTTTATTTTTTTTTAATGGTCACTGTAGCCTCAAACTGTGTTCTTTTGAATATCAAATACCAACCACCTGACACATTCTTCCAGTGAAATTTCTCTTCTGTTAAAATTGTCTCTCCTGCTTTAACACTACGTACCCTGGATGTCAATGGTAGCCATCTGCAGTCTTAAATCTCTCTTCCCTGCACCACAGGAAGGACACTGCAGTATGACCTGAAGTATTAAGTTGTGGGCTCACTTCCTCATACAGCTGTTATTATGGCTGTTCAGTTTTATGTAAAAACAATCCTAAAGGTCACATAGCATTTTAGAAATAAAACTGTCCTTGATCTAAACCCTGTGCAACCTCATTTACTGATAGTGCACAGAATGCAAGCAAGCATAGACTTATTTATCCTGTTTCAGTTTTAAAAACCATGCTTTAGAGCACTCGTGCTTTGAAGGGAGTGGTCCTGTGTCGCTTTAAATGGTAAAGGTCTGCTTGTCTCAGATCTGGCTGGAGAAGGAACACACAGTCATTTTCTACCCCAAGACAGATGACAAAGCTTATGGAACAGTGTCTCAAAAATAAACTAAGTGTCCTGGAGAGTGGAGTTTGGTGCTTCCAAAAGTGTTGAGGGCTTTCTAGATTATTGAATAGAGATGAGTTAGTAAGCATTCATGGGTTACTAAGAAAGCTCATGTGGCTGAAGCTGTGCTTGTGAGAAGGCTCTGCAAACTGCAGACCTGTGTGGGGAGGTTGGTTCCTGGTTCCTGCCTAGCTAGTGGAGCCAAGGTGTCCTCTATGGGTTGGTCTCTGATCACAGCGGTAGGGCACATCAGATCTTGTGTTACCCATCCAGTCCAGCATCCTGTCTCAGACTTGTGGAAGCAATAACTGATATATAAATCCTCCACTTCAAAATGGACAGTGATCTCTCCTAACAATTAAGCTAAGTGCAGTTCCTTTTAATGAGCCTAACAGGGCTGGAACTTCCAGTATAACCAGTGGGAACTTCTCAGCCCCAAGACTTTGCTTAGGCAGCTGTTCCAGGCAACAGTGCAGCAAAATACTGCTCTCTAAGTATTATACTGTCTGAGGTCTTTCTAGTCACTTGAAAGGATGGATGGAAATAAACATTGAGCTTCATTATGCTGATATATCTAAAGTGTCACAGGAAGCCCTTTGCATAAGGGAAGCCAAAGCAACATTTAAGCAAATGGCTGTGGAATGGCCTTTTGGCTGCAACTAGCATCAGAGGGGACCTGTTTGACATGGACCTGTCCTGATGGCCAGATGGATTTCTGTTGAAATCTGTGGGGAAGAAAGCTTCCACTGACCTCCTAGGGGAAATAGGAGCAGGTATGCAGCGGGCAGTGCCAGGGCGTGGGTTCCTCTCCAAGGGCAGTGATTAAGAGCTCCTATTGGCTTTGGTAGATTTGGCACACCCTCAGCATTTTTGCAAGTCACGCTAGGTTTATGTGCATTGGAGGCAATCTTCTCTGGTGTAATTAATTAATAAAGATGCATTTAATTAGGCTGCAGAAATAAACTAAGAAAATCAGACCCCAGTTCAACTGCAGCTATGCTTGCTTTGACAACCAAAACAATGCCTTTGAAACGGTTTCCTGTGAATTAATCTCATCAAGGAGTTTCCCTGTTAAGTATCCTTGTGACAACAGAACTGTCACCCGGGGGAAGAGTGTTGCAACAGTACACCGGAGGAAAAAAATCCCAAACAGGAAAAACCACAAAACCACTCCAAAAACCCCATGAGATGAAAGAAATCTAGAAGTCTAACCTGGTCGCTGGACACACCTGGTAGTTATGAGAAGTGTAGTGGTATCTAAGTCTAGTGATGTCTAACTATGAACGCTCTGACTGAATGAAGTAATCGTTGCTGATACGGCAAGAGAACTCAGATGGCCATTGAGATCTGTCACAGTGGTTGCATCACTGAGACACCTCATATCGTAACGTGGAAAGTGAGATGAAAAGCTCAAACTGTGGCCGAGAAGGAATTCGGGAATGGTCATTGTCTCTAGCTATTCTGTCAACTCCACTCCAGATGCTGATCTGGCACCTGCACTTTTGAATTTGTCTTCTCTTATCACTGACGCGCTCAAGGGTTTGGCAGGTGATTCATGTACACTGATTCACAATTCATCCTGGGTGAAACCTGCAGCAAAATAGATCATCTGTAGTGCTGTACACAGGGGGGAAAAGCCCAACCCATGATTAGATTCTTTTCTCACATAAATTTTCTCCGCTGTGACCAACACGATTCTGCCTGTGAAGTTGGAATCGAGGATTTTTGTTGTGGCAATTTACACACCATCATCTCTCTCTTATCTCTGGGTGGCTTATTCAGGTTATGGATTAACTGAGCAATCATTCAGCAACACCCGGCTCTCTGCTGCTTCTAGTCCAACTTGGTACAGCTGCATGACAGCATATGGGGCTGTGCAGACTTACTGACCTGGCTCAGTGCTAATTTAGGGATCTCCGCAGCCTGCTGTTTGCCATATTGCTGAGCTTTCTTTTCTCCTTTATACTTCTGGTACTTGCTCTCACAGCCTGGATACAGTAATACCCTGCTACAGCAAAATGTTAGTTATGACAGTTACCTAGAAAATAATGAACTGACTGTATCGGTGAATGGATTTATTATTTTTTATATTTATATATTTTTATATATATATTATTCCTTCTGTTTTTGTGGGAAGCTTATCCAGGGCAGAAAATCCCAGCAGCTTTCTCTTTTCAGTTACTTTTGCTAGTAGAACTGTGGAGTGATTCCACAGGAGGAGGAAATGGCTTGCAATAATCATCACCTGTCAATCCAAGGACTCCCAACAAAGCCTCCGAGCAGTTCTCAGAGTGTCAACACAGTTGGTGGCTTTGAAATGTCAGCAAGAGCTGTACTGGGGTATCCTTTGAACTTTCTCACACACAGCAGAATGAGAGCCAAAGCCCTCTCTGAAGGGGCAGTAGGTCTGGAGCTTATGTTCTTCATGCAAGGAGATTGTCACAGAAGTGGCATCACTGTCCTGTTCTAAGCTTTGAACTGCTACGAGACTTGTACGTTAAGGCTTGGGGCGCCAGCCAGGCTTCACCGGCATTAATGGAATACGTAATTGATTTTTGTGGCGAAGTAAAAACTTGAGTCCCGGAACCTTGTAAATGCAGAAATGTCTATTCCCTTAACGAGGCAAGATTCAGATGCTCACAGTCCTGGAGCGCCTCAGAATGATCAGGCACTTTCCCAAAGCCATCTTACGCTATCATTCTGAATGTTTACCTTCACAGTACAAACAAAAAAGAGGTGTATTTATTGACGGGGTAAACAGGTACACTTCTCTACAAAGAAACCAGTTGGGTTAGTCAGCCTGGGTGTTGACAAGAGATGGAAGGAAATCATTAAAAGAGACTGCATTATAGGTATGATAATTAGCCGTGGGGTTGGTATCAAACAAGAGAGGCTTATGTAGAGCCTAGGGAATGTGGAGAGATAATTTTACCTTTCCAAACAGGAGGGCATCAAGCTGTGCTTCCCTGCCTGGGAAGTAGGTCAAGAGGAAGTGCACTTTCAATTCATATTCATCTCATAATTATTTCATGTACTGAAGAACAGCATTTCTGTCAAGGGGAAGATGCCTCTGTGGCCAGTCTTATGGAAGAACAATCCTCCACTCCAAGCAACAGCATGCATATTTGACGCTTTCAGCATCAGCGCCCATCAGCACTGCCTTCCACATGAGCTCTCATTGCTCTTCTGCTGTTAATCCTGACCTTGCCAAGCTTCACAGACACTCCAGACACTACCACCTGTGGATCCGGAGTGCTAGATCCTAGCATGAGAGTGCACTGCTTCATATTTGCCAATGAGACTTAAATCAAGACGTGATATGCTGGTGCTCCTGGTCCTAAAGCCCATTGTCATCTTTCACTGGCTCTATTGCAGAAGCAAGTGGCCCTGGCAGACGCATTCGTATCAGGATGCATATGTTGAACAGGAGACTGTTTAAAATGTCTCTTCTTTTTATTCTTAAGAGAAGAAAATAAAATACTTGAAGATGCATTTGTTTATTTTCCTATGTTAGAAAGAATAATTCAAATTGGAGAGGACTTTTTGGAGGTCATCTGGTCCAACCCTCTGCTCAGAGCTAGGCCAATTGTCAATATACCTAAGGTTGCTCAGGGTCATATTCTTAAAGCGTTAAATGAACAGAGTGCCCAAAATTGCTCTGAGCAACCTGTTGCAATGTTTGAGCACCAGCATAGAGTGATATTTTTTTTTTTAGATGTTTCAAGGGTGTGTGTTAAATATGGATGTCAAAGGTTAACTAAGGATAAATCTGTCTTAGTCTAGGTAGAGAACAAGTGTTGTCTAGTCATCTACAGTACCTGTTCTTGGTTTTCTGGTATATAAGAACTATGTTTCTGAAGTAAAGGAGAGTCTTTCCCAGAAAAAAAGACAAAAAAAAAAATCAAATAGAATCATAGAATGCATGGGGTTGGAAGGGACCTTTAAAGGTCATCTAGTCCAATCCCTGTGCAGTAAGCAAGGAACATCTTTAACTGCATCAAGTTGCTCATAAATACTTATGCTCAAAGTAAATTTTCCCATTGTTTGAAGGAATGTGTAAAGGAACAGTGGAAAAATAACCACAAAAAACAAACCCCAAAACAAAAAACCTAGGCAAGTGTCTTAGGAAATGATGACAACATGATACTCTAAATTAGCATTCAACTATAAAGAAAAGTAAACATAAGACTAAATATGGCCTCTCCAATTTAACAAATCTGCTGCTGTATGTTGATAACCAATGCAAGTAGGATGTGAAATACTCCTGTTAAAAAGCACATTGAATTTAAGCTGCAGTGTATAATCTCCACATATGCCACTTACTAATGTTTCATAAAAAGACTGCAAGACTGTTTCTTCAAAAAAGAATTGCAAATAGCACAGAAAACCAAATCTACTGTATCACACTGTATATTCTTATATGATCTTTTTCTCTAGTAAAATATTAAATAGCTAGTTCTATTCTATGCCCCACTTAAAGAATTTTTTAATAAAACTTTCTTCATTTTACCATAGTTGAGAAATAGTTGCAGTATTATTTCATCACATTTTCAAGGTAGCTAAATTGAACTCCGGTGAAGATAGGACACTATGGGCTTTATTTTAGTTGAGGTTAATCCTTTATGATGATTTTTGCCAGCTCAGGAAAACAGTGAAGTCATAGACTTCAGAACCTCTTCTTATCCAGGATATCAAACCTAAAAATGAACTAATACAAGGAGGATAGTAAGAGGGGGGGGATTTTTGCCAGCTCAGGAAAACAGTGAAGTCATAGACTTCAGAACCTCTTCTTATCCAGGATATCAAACCTAAAAATGAACTAATACAAGGAGGATAGTAAGAGGGGGGGGATTTTTGCCAGCTCAGGAAAACAGTGAAGTCATAGACTTCAGAACCTCTTCTTATCCAGGATATCAAACCTAAAAATGAACTAATACAAGGAGGATAGTAAGAGGGGGGGGAGGCAGAACCTAAAAAATCCACTTCTTTTATTCCTGTACTGGATTCCTTCTCCTGTTATACTACACGTAAAACATACAACTCAGCCTTTACATCAGTTATGTTGCCTGAAGTAACAGCATCCCTGCAGACATGCTTGGGTGTAAGCAAATCTTTTCTTAAGATTAACAATTGTCATTTTCCTTTTGATGGACCCCTACCTTCTGCGTATCCCAAAGCCATCATTTCCCCCTGCTATATATTTAATTCCCTGCCGTCAGTCATTTTTACTTGTTTTCCACTCTATTTTCCTCACAAATAGCAGTATTAAAATCAATAAGTAGCTATAATGTTGTAGCAAAGTTTGTATAAAGCTTATCAAGAAGACTATTTTCCCAAAACCTTTTTCTCCCCTTTCACTCTAGAAAAAAACAACAAAACAAAAGACTTAACCCCAAAACAAAAAAACTATTTTGAAGTTTGTGTTTATACATGGTTAGATGCTCCTTTTGTTGTGTAGTATCATATTTACCCTCAAACAATAAAAAGTCTACCAAGAATAGCTTTATATTCGTACCACATCTTTCCTAAATCAATGCTCAAATGTAATCAAGACTCTAACCTCATAATCATTAGCCAGTTCAGTCCTAGTAAACTCCTGTATCATCAGGAACACTTGCTCTTTGCTTCCCTATAATTCTCAAACAGCAGTACATGACAGGAGGGAAAACCATCGACTAGACAACTTCATTCATCTCTTAGTTTTTTTAGGTATGCTACACATTTTGTATCCTTCATCAAGGTACTCCCAAAAAATCTGGCAAGCTAACGCTATGCGCTAGTGTTTTCCTTCCAGGACTCCCCAGCCCCGCAGCTTACTAACAGCACATTTAATCATTGTTAGTGTTAAAACCTTTCAGAAGCTTATGTTTTGTTAATGGGAGTAAGTACTTAGTATTTTAGTGCTTCTTTGAACTTTCAGTCTTTTTAACCTAATTTTCCTACTAGCCTCTCATTTCTTTGGTAATAGTGCCTGCAACAGATTTCCAATATTTTTCAAGCTGAGTAGAGTTGATTAATTCCTAGAAAAGAGACTACCAGGGCAAGTCTAGCAACTCCTGCTAATGATTAAGTAATTAGAGTAAATTAGTACAGGAACTGAACCCTAGTCCAGCATATTCTGAAGCAACACTAAAAATAATCTTTCCTCTTCTTAGGATGTTCTGTCTACTTGTGTATTTGATGTTCACAAATGGCTTATTTCACAAAGCAACCAGGAAAAGAATGAGTTCAAGTGGCTGAGAAGAAAAATTTGGACAGATATAGTGAGATTTAGACATGAAAATGTGAATGAAAACTGGAAATTATTCTAGGAAAGCTTACTAGATGACTAACAACCACAATTTCATAATTGTGAATAAGGACATATTCAGTTAGCAGCACCTCCTTATTAAGTGAGGAAGTAAAGGCAGCTATTAAAAATATATCACATAAATGGGGAAGAGGAGAAAAAACAAAGGAGGCAGCAATTATGTAAATTAGAGACTGTGGAAACCATAAAGAGGGGAAAGACTTGAGAGGAAGCATAAGAAATCTCTACCTCATAGCCTAAGGACAGTAAGGCACTTTTAAAATTTTTAAAGCAGTAAAATAATTCCTAACAGTATATTTTGCTTGCTAGCAGAACATGATGAAAGTCTTAGTGATTCCAGAAAGACAGAAATACTCAATAGTTCTCTTCTGCTTAGAAAGAACCAGGATGATGTAATCAGGCATCAAGGGAATGTAGAAGTGCCTTCCAACCCTCCTAAGCAGCTACGAAAGATGATAAACAGCAACCATAAAGACTTAAAAAATAAAACCCAGCACGCCTAGATAGCACCAGATAAGCAAAAGGGAGTTGTGCGAGATGAGTAGTCTTCTTTTTCTAACTTGTAATAAGTCTTTGAGCAATAAGGAAACTTGATTCTGGAGGAGAGTTAATTAAAAGAAAGACGAGGCAAGTTGACCTGGCTAATACTGGCCCAGCTTGTTTGGTAGTAGACGACAAATACTGAGAAAGCTTGATATCAGATTCAGCTAGTAGAGGAGGAAAGGGAATATGCCATATTGGGTCCAGTACAAAGTGAGGTCTGGATTTTTTCTTTTTTTTTTTTTAGAAGACATTATTTGGAAATATTCATAGTGTTAAATAATACACTACCAGATTTATTGCCCTTTATCAGCCCCAGTGACATGCTCTGTTGGCCAGATTTAGTTGGTGCTTTAGCTGGATTTGGCACAGATGTTGAATGCTAAAGATGGAACCATCCAAACTAGGATCAATGTGCTGAGTGTTGCTGAGAGAGTTCAGTATCTTTTATCTGTGTCATTTCTTAAGCCCTGGGGAAAAGAATAGGTGAGAAGTAACCTGTGATGGAAGGCATGTGGGCCATAAGGCTACAGATATGGCTAATCATGTAAGACTAATATTTTTTAACAAAAAGCAATTTGTTTTTATTTGTGGAGATAGGGAAAGCAAGAGGAGATTGTTTAACTTTGTGTGTCACAAAGTGAAACCAGCTTCAGCTGAGTCAATATGGGTAACTTGATTCTAATCAACACAGTCATATGCCAGGTAGTCTGGTCAGGCCAGTTTGCATTCATTTGTCATGAAATAATAGATAAAGGTAACTGTAATTGGTTTTATACCTAGTCTTTTTATTAATCGCTAGGTACAATATGAATGAAGTACAGCTTATGAGCATTAAGAATCATAAAACTGGA
The DNA here is from genome assembly GCA_013396935.1 of Baryphthengus martii. Classification (NCBI taxonomy): domain Eukaryota; kingdom Metazoa; phylum Chordata; class Aves; order Coraciiformes; family Momotidae; genus Baryphthengus; species Baryphthengus martii. Next base: position 14,182 of record VWZK01012746.1, read on the forward strand.
AAGCAGTGATTTGGAAATGGATTTAAGGGTCCTAATGGAAATAGAGCTGAACATGAGCTTGCTGTGGGACATGGCAGTTCTACAGTGATGACAGAGGCAGGGTTGTGTTCATAAGATTCATTAGTTTAATATCAGAATAACATGAGAAACTCTCTCACAGCTGAGAAACTCATAAAATATGGAGAGCACACAGGAAAAGAGCCATACAAATTATGAAAATACTAAAAAGTGCCTTCCAGCGGGAAACTGAAAGAGATCCAGCTGTCCTGCTTAAAAGAAGACTTGATTCAAACTTAATAAAGTAGCACAGAAACTAGCTGGTACTAAACTAACTTTGTATTATTGCTGGAGAAAGCATATGAAAAAAACCCCTGTAACAGGAAGCTGAATCAAGGTGAGTTTAAATTAGAAATGAAGACAGCAAGATAGCTTGCCAATTGAAGGAGTAAATTCTCCATCTCTTGAAACCTTCAGATCAAGGTGTGACACCTTTATATGCTCAACTGTCAAATACCGGTTACTCGATTGAGTACAGAAGCAGCAAAACGATACAGCGTTAGCTTTACAAGGAAGGTGACGCTGAATAATTCAGTGATCCCTTAGGACTCATGAGTATCCGTTACTGTTTCTGAACTTTTGAAATGTATTGCCGTATACTGGTAAACTCGAGTCAGCTTTCGTGCTGATACAGCAGTTATTCTATCAATCTCTTACACCGTGGGTAAAGTTAGACTTAGGCAATTCTTCAGTTTCATCAAGTATAACGTCTTTGTTCAAACAGCTCTGCAGGATCAGGATATTGATGCCACAAAGTGTAAGCTTAAGAGATTCCAAACCAAGAGTGCTTGTAAGGGCCTTGCCATGTGGTGATGACAAAGTGCACTTAGTACTGAATTGTTTTATTTTTTAAGGAAGCTGTATTTTTCCCTTGAGTCACTTCTCTGCTTTTGCTTAGCTTCCTGCCAGAGAATAGCACACATTCTAAAGTCCCTCCCACATATCTGTACCTTTATTAATTTCCTCTCTATAAATAATCTAGCACCACTTGAAAAGACAATGAATTGCAGAGTTAAATAGACAATGAAGGCAGTGTATCATTTGGATATAGTTATGTCCTGGCACCAAAAGTTTGGTTCACCTAGCTTTAACGAAATCCCAAAGATGTAAATGGTTGGTCAGTAGGATTATGCAAGGCTTAAATAGACTTATGTCTGTTGAAAAAGCTGTGGAACTTTGGTAATGACATTGTAGTTGCACGACAAACCGGATGGATATTGAAGCACATGAAGGATCTTCCTGTTTTGTCTTTCCCTTTAATGGTTACTTTGACAGAACACAAGTGTGGAACAGCATCTGAAGGTGGTGGTGTGTCCAGCTCTTGTCTTCAGCACTGTACAAACTTCTGCAGGATCTGTCAAGTATGTGAATAACCAAGAGTACCAGGGGGATGTCGTATGTGTGGCTCCAGGAGCGTAATTTCTTCATAAATGGAAGATAGTGACAAAATACGAAGATTTAGATAGGACCCCATGGCATACCAGTATAGGGGACAGATCTCTTTGAAAGGCAGACTTAAGTGTACAAAGTCCATCTGGCTGCTGTGCTGCAGCTAAACCCGCCCTGCCAAACCGTAGATTACAAACATCTACAGAGATACACGTGTATCTGGAAGTAACATAAAAACATAGCAACCAGAGACATGGCCACTATCTGAGCCAAATCCTGAACCAAAACAATCCTCTGCTTTACTCTTTGACATCAAAGCCATCTGAAGCAACCCATGAACAGGTTAACCTTTTGAGGACAGATGGGAAAGGGCTTGATTCTTGGTATATGTTAGAACAGCATGAGCAGTAGCTAGTTTTGCCTGGTAAATATCCAACTCTTTTCATGGTTTACCTATAACAACCTCAATTAGGTGCTCTAGCAATCATCATTGAATTTCTTATAGTGTAGTTAAGATTGTTGCATTCGCCTGGAGAAAACTTCATCTCAAATAATAGTTGTATATAATCAATAATTACATACCAGGTAACTGACTGCATTCAGTTCTTCCTTATTTTCCAAGATCAAGGAAGGGAAACACTTATGCTGAAAAATCTCAGTTCCCCATGCAGCAGCCTCATAAAATCTGAACTTTCCCATTTTATTAATTGATGTATTATAAGAATAAAGTATTTGTTCAAGATATCTTGCTACAGAGTCTGGAATTTGGTGTGTGTTTACTAAGACCACACACTTGGTGGGTTTTACAGCACTAGGATTACAGTGAGTGTAGATACTGTTGTGATAGCCGCTGCTTTGACACTAAAGTCTTAACTAGAGAACGTCCAAAGCTGAGCATATGAGTCCCTGCAGCCTGAGGTGAAGAGACAAGCTTTTCAGCAGAAAGCTGTAACTGATCCAGCTCTTGCGTGGCTCAGATCCAGAGCAGAGTACGTAATATGCACTGATTACTTGGTCACATTCAGTTTATTTTGTTCTGCTCTGGAGGGATGGTGCTAAGTGTTTCAAAGTTGTCTGGGAAAGAAAAATCAAAGGGGGAAAAAAAAAATCTGTATTGTGTTGAGAGAAAATGTTTTAACTTACCCAACAATATTTTAAAAGTTTTGTAGCATAAAATACCAAGACAATCAAATCCAAAATAAAGAGCTCTTTCAAAATGAGAAGATGAAATGTGTCATTCTGAAACATTTAGGTGGAAAAGTGTCACAAATTTTGGTTCTCTCAACATAGTTTTGAAAAGAGTTATTAGAAGTATCATCTTTTCCAATGGAAAATGATTCCGTATCAAGATTTTCTTCTGACTAAAACTTATAGTTAAGCTGTTATATTGCTCCAAGTAAATGTCAACAATGCTTGTTCAATATTTCATCATCAAGTCTTTCAGAACACTGAGCTGCCTGGGGAAAAAAAAATAAAACCCAAAACCTGTGAAATATGCATATGTCACAGTTGTCAAACTGGCAAGAGCAACACCAGCATATATTTGGAGAGAAGGAAATTTTTTTGTTACAAGAGTATTCTTCATTCCAAAGAAGATTATAAAGTCATTCTGAGACCAGTTTTTTAAACCTGGAGAGAGGAGGAAATGCCCATGATGATTTGCTTTGTAATGAATGCAGACTCTACATATATATAGCCACACTTGATAATGGGAGTGTTCTATGATTTACAGGTCATCATCAAAAAAAGAAAATGAAGAATCACTTGTTTAAATAGCAGCTGCCCAGGAGAGTATTCATTAATTTAGATCACGACTCAACAATGTGGCTCAAAGTATAGTTCAGCAGTTGGAAACACACTGAAAATGGTTTAAATATTTTCTGGGTTTTCATCTTGGCAGATACATCCACAGGAGAAAAAACCTACCGGTCAATTGCATAGAGACATTCAATGTGTGCCACTGGTGAATAATAGCATATACAGTGGACATTGATTCCAAAAGAAATTCTAATCAGTACTCAGCTATCAAATTATGATCTGGCAAAAGCTCAAGTGGTTACTATCTTATATTTTGTGGTCAAATGATGTCAGCCTCTGTGGGCCATCTGGGTCTACATAATGAAGAATTAAGGGCTTGCTATCAAAAATACCCTGTCCCTGTGAAGAGTCAGGTCACTGGAATGTTAGCAAAATCACTCCAGTGGGGCTGATTTTTTTTCCAGCTACAGTTAGGGTAAGACCTGGCTACTACTACAAACAGATCATAAGTGCTTTTAAAACTGCAATTAATCCCTTAGAGTGCATCTAGAAACGGAGAGGAAAACGGAGAAAACACTTCTTACATCAGCTATATATTTGACAGTTAAATGAACAAGCAGCCCCATTTGGACTACCTAGTGTTTCTGGACAGCTTGCAAGTCTGTACTCTCTGGAATATATGCTTGAATTGACTGGGAAATCACTGCACTATAGAAATGACATCTCTATGTGAAAGAAATTATTCCGTCTACCTGGAAAATACACAGATAGGACCTTCCTGGCAATTTTTTTTTTTTTTCCTTTTGGGAATCCAGGATCCCATAGAAAGAAAGACCGTAATGAAATCTAATAGTAGTGTCCAGTACAAGTGGTTTTCATTCTATTTGATTTCCAAAGATTCCCCCCCACAAACTATTTCTGCTACTGCCGAATGGGGCTATGCAATGTGCATGCCTTGCAGGTGTGTTTGAAAGTCCCTGCGTGATATAGGAGATGATACCCCACCACTGTTTCCCACCCCTCATCACCTCTACATACCACAATCATCTTTAGAACGAGTTTTCAGTCAGCGTGCTATTGCTCCTTGGCACTGAGGAAGCAGAAAGAGTAGGCTGTTCCAGTGTAAATGTTTGCTGAGTATTGAAGATATCCCAGATGAAATGATGCAGTGCTCTACCTTCAGAATCCCTTCATCAGAGTCAATAGAAAAAGGGTCACGTGGCTCCCTGTGGAACCCCTCGCAATGGGGACATGGTTACATGTGTCTAATTTGTCTAATGTCTGCCTCCAGGCCTGCCCTTACCGGGTGCTGTGCTCCTGCGCACATGCTGCGTCCTGCCACTGCCTCCAGGGTGATCGTGGTTATCGTTCATCTCCTCTTACTCACATCTCTGCACCTTTATCGTGCTGCCATGTGTTCTTGGCCGCTTTGAATTGGTACAGCAAGTGGCACTGTGTGCTTTGAAACCCTTTAAAAAAATTATTCTGCAACTACAAAGGAATTACCAAGTCTTTGTAACATAAAGGAGTGAACAAAGTGAAAGTTGGGGAAAAAATAAAAGTCAAAGATATTGATGTAACTGAATTAAAGTTGGCACCAAATTTCATAATTCAAAACTGATATCAAATCCAGTTCAGACTCAAAGGAATTGGGAAAATTAAAAATTTCTACAGAGCACTGAAGTCAAAGTTAATCTTATCTTTCTTAATAATACATGACGAAAAGAAATGCTGTATCAATCAAGCTAAGAGAGACTAAAGTCCCATGACCCCAGTCATTCTGAAGTTCTATCAAACTCCACTTGTAAGGGACTAGACTAACATCCAGCAGATGGATGGACGGAACCTTGTCAATTATCTTCTTTCTACCACGAGAGTAGAGACTGATAAATAAGTAGGAGTCATTGAAATTTACTTTGGAATTCAAAAGTGAAGTAGATTTTCTTTCTTCAGTAAGGTGAAGTATGCTCGTGGAGCCACACATCTTCTTTTTGTATTATTTCACAATAAATGGAGTGTGTCAAGATCTTTGGGAAAGCCTCCATGAGCTGAAACCTGCGGTATTTGTTAGGTACTCCAATGAAGGACCAAGACAAGAGTTCAGAAAGACTTTATAGATGTCAACTTCACATGTCTCTGGAGTACTCTTGCTTTGTCTCATATACAAGCCATAGGAGGGAATGGATGATTTCAAGCTAATGCCTCCTCAGCGACAACAAACAGAGTCAAAAGGTGAATCTGCTTTTTACCTATAGGAGAGCAGTCCCTCTTTCATAGGGTGGAGATTGCTGCTGAAGAGTTCCAGCTGTCCTCCAGGTTATAGGTTGAGGTATTGAACGTAAATCATGCCTTTCTTTCCAACCGCTGCAAGTTTAGCTGAAAGTGCAAATGCCCTTGCTGTTTCACACTTCAGATATTCAGACATGCTTCTCACACTGAGAGAAGTTTTAAATCAGCAATTTAAGAACCTAAAAGAAGAAAGGCTAATATCCATGTTGTTCTTAATTAGCAAGCCACAGTTACTGTGCATAGCTAAATCAGAGCGGGGAACGTGAATTTTGCGGGAGTTATGAAGTGAGGATTAATCCCGAAAAGAAGATTCCTCCCTTGCTCTTTAAACTCAGAGATTGTTCTCCCTGTTAACAGAGGAAAGGATTTTGCTAAATTACGTTTACTGAATCTTACTGGCAAATATGCTGGCTGGTAAAGACAAAAGCTGTTGTCTTATTAATGCATCAAAATTAATTATGCCAGTATAACTGGTTATCTTTGGCACAAGTACAGAGCTCGAGGGACCAGACATGGTGCTGCCCTATTTGTTACCATGGTAGAAAATTATGAAAGAAGTACAGATCTGGACTTGCATAACTCAAAAGCAGTTCTGAGCAGGTTGTAAATTTCCAGTTTAAGAGTAAAAGAAGTACTTCTTTCTCAAAAGCTATCATTTAGGACCCAGAAGGAATCTGACCAATTTGCAGGAAAAAAAAAAAACAAAGGTAGAGTTTAAAGAGCTAAGGTCAATGTTGTGCTGACTAATGGATTTTCACTAACCATTCTGGAAATTTCACTTGATGTGCACTTAACCCTGGTACAAGGTGGCAAGAGCAAACCAGTTGTGGCACTAGTTTAATATTTTTACCTTGGACTTCTCTGGCCATATCTCCTGTAGTTGGTGCTGAATATGCAAGCAAAATGTTGAACAGCTTCTGTGAGACTGTAAAAAAACCTGCTCAAACTGGGTAGGATGGTGTAACTACTCACTGCTTTAGATAGCTGCTTCATTTGAAATTGGAGCTTGGTCAAACTATGCAGTTAGCTTAGGATCTGTGATAACTTCTAAGTGCTGCTTCAAACTTGTGCAGGGTAAGCAAATAGTATCTGGGATACCGAGATAGCTTTTCTACTTTCCAAGAATAAAAAGCACTTATTTTGATAATCCCACAGATGCGAGGCTGCCTGAAGCTTCATCAGGAAATGGTAGGCAACAGTGAGCATCTTTGATACCTAAGAATATCAACAAAATGCTCGGTAAAGTTTTGTGTCTCCTGACTGCAAAGGAACTTGTTCAGAATTATCTGCAGACCTCAGTGCACTCCAGTAGTTGAAGCACATTTAAACAGTATGCCAAGCAGTGTGCTTTTTGTGTGTGTCAGATGCAAGCAAGCTGGGATTTATGTCCGTAAATGCCTCTGTGCATACGTGCACGTTAGCTCAGCCAGAATATGACAGGAGCGCTTCTCAAAACTTGAATTCTGAGTTGCACTTCCCACATTGTTTGTTCTTTCGTATTAGAACAGGCTCTGCTTCTGAAAAGATACAGAGCAAAACTTTGCATGAAGCTGAGGAGATAAAAATTTCAGCCTCGTAGCAAATGGAGGTGAGTGCTAGTGAGTCATCTGCTAAGTTTTGAGGGCAGATGGCTGGACAAGAAATTCCAAACCATTTTTTTTAACACCACAAAAATCTCTCTAGTCTCTGACCATAACTATGGGGTTGCTCAAAACCAAAATCTGGAGAGATGAGAACAGCTCACTTTCTCAGATCTTAGCTTCCAAATGGTAAACTTTTAACCTGTGGCCAATACTAGCAGTTACGCATCTGTTGTTTCTGTGCAGAAACTGAGTGCTGAAAGGAAAAAATGCACATGTATTCGTGGGGAGGTGAAGACACTCCAGTGGGGGTGGCATTGAAGCTTCCTTAAGGATGCTGACAAGAAGCCCTCTAGGTCCAGGGCAAGTAAAATTGGACAGAGCAAATGGACTTGAATTCTGCAGTGACTCATGACACTTGGTGTGCTTCTGTATGATAGTGATAGATGCTGTTTCAAACCACAGGGAAGACGTGTGGGTATATCCAATAGTGAGTAAAGCATTATGCAGCTCTTAGTGGCTGTGATGCCTTGCCATCATGGTATGTGCAACCCATAAAAGCTGTTTCAGTTGTGTGTCATCAGTTCTGATTGCCCCTCTTCATTCCTTTGTGGCGTTGTATGGTACAGCGCTAAGAGGCCAGAAGTATTCTCTCTTCTGCATTTATAGCTAAATACAACTTCTGAATTGCACCGATTATTCTGCTAATCCCCTTCCTGACATCACCAAATCATCTCAGAAAGTTCCTATGGTCATATATATGAAAAAATGAAACTACCAGCAAGAGAGTATCTTCTGCATAACTCTGAGGGTCACACCGTGTAGCTATGGTGATCTAAGAGTCCAAAGCAACTGCTCCTGTTATGAGCCTTGTGCTCTCTTGCACTCTTGCTTTCGTAAGACCCTGCTCTGAGCCAATTCAGCTCATTAAGCCAATCTAAATTGAAAAAAAAAAAAAAAAAGGAAGAAAAAGAAAAATGGACCATTTTCTCCAGCTTTAATGAGATGAATCATTTGTGAGAAGTGTTTGGCAAATGCTGGCACAAGGGCAAGGTGGGATGTGTCTCTGGGAGAAGCAGATAAGGAGGGAGCAAAGAGTTGTAGTCTGAAGAGAAGCAGGATTTTGTTGCTCTTTTGGGAGCAACAGACTATTAGATCATCCTGATATCTAATCTTTCTGGTTGTTAGTCATTGCCTTAGACTGGGGGTGTCATGACAAAACCTTCGTTGCTGTTATTGTTATCCTTATGGCACAGAGGAAACATGACCTGTTTCACATCATTTTCTTCATGTAAACAGTGAGCAGGAATTTCATGTGTCTGTATTCACCGTACAGACAATAACTTCTCAACAGTTTTTGCTGTCTGATGAGAGTGCTGGGCCAGAAAATAAGGGTGATGTTGACTCTGGAAATGGCCTCAAAAAGCAAGATGTAATCCTCATGTGAAATACATACTGGGAGATCCTGAGGAAAGGAACCACTTATCTCAATATATGTGCTCTTCTTAGGTCACTTAGGTAAGGTCAATGCAGCAACATTTGATGGTATGCGTCTACCAACAAATTGTAAGCAATCCGATTAAGCCATAAAAACGGTTAATGATGCAGTAGAAGCTGTATTTTCATCCTAAGTTTTGGCACTATAACACCACCAGCAACATCTTCACAGTATGGTATATGAAGTGTAGGCTGAAATTCAGGTGTGGTCCAGAGTGATGCAGCATCTTGGGTTTTGTGAAAGGGAGCCACACTGTGGAATGATCCCCCCGCAGGGTCCAAAACTTCTAGGAGTTCACAAGTGGCCTAAACTGACCTCTTACTTCTAATCTCTAACTTTTCATATACTTCTATATGCTCATGTAGGTATTTTTTTAAGTCCCAGGTGGGTCTCAGAAGGCATATAAGAGTGTGCCAAGCAGGAATTGCAAGCATAGTGTATAGAATTTCATACCAGAGTTGAGTAGCTGTGCATGAACTCACCTAGTCCTTTGTGTATTTGCACAGTGTAAGCTTCGGTTATCCGATTTGTGTACAAGTGCTCAAATAGTGTATGTGGAATGTCAGCAGTTGATTTACTGAAAACATTAAAAAAATAGGCTACTATATTTGTGCAAGTTCACTATAAAGAATGCTCCCAAGCTTGCCTATACATGTTAACTCTTTTCTTCCTGTACCCTCTAACACTCTGTAAACAATAAATAACTTCTCTTCTAAATCAGTGTATCAGTGGCAACATTTATGGAGCATCAATTTCATTTACCCCTCCTCGAGAGCTTGTTCACTATTTACAGAAGCCTTTTGTGACCCTTAGATGAAAGACACCTCATCTGTGTAAAATATTATTATTATTGTTGGTCTAGGGTTTTCAGTGGATTTTATTGGAACCTGATGTCCTGCCAAAAGTAACACCCTGGGAATCTTTCAACAACTGTTCCTGGGTGTTCTGTAGATTGCTGCTGTTTTCTCATACACTATCCCTGGGAAGTACGTTTTCAGATTAGGAAAAAAAAAAAAGTCAGTCCTCTTCCCTCTGTGAAAAGGACTGCTGTTCAGACCCTATATTAAAAGATTACGTCGGTACTTTTTTTTAGTGACTTACTATTCAGGTTGTGTTTTGTTTTCTCATTAACCCCTTTGCAAAACAGGTTCAAAATGTTAAATAAGATTGATGTGAATGATCTTGTAGCATTATGCAAACACTCTGCATAGCTGAGAATGGCCAGTTAAAGGAAAACTGGTGGAAAATTAGACCCAGACATTCAGTCAGCAACTTTCAACCCTGCAGAGACAAAGAACCTTTAAGAGCTAACTTTATAATGAGGATCTATGGTACAGCATGGCAGAAATTAAAGGGAGGCCCAAATCCCCTTAGTGACAATTGTGTTTTTCAGAGATCTCCTGGGTAGATGTTGCTTTGAGAGACCTTTGGGAAGGGGTGAAGCAAATGAGGCCTTCCTAGGAGACTGTACTGGGGAAGCAAATGCCTCTGGGTCAGAATAGGAATGGGAGGAGGTTAAAGCAGAATAACCATTTCTCTGACAATTGAATGCCCCAAATCTGCAAATATAGGCTTCTTCTGAAAGGCATTCGTATTCAGCTACCAAACATTTAAGTTTCTGAAGTGGGGAAAAAAAAATTGCAGGAACTGATGTTTCTTATGATTTGTCACTATGTCTGGTGTTTATTCTGTAGTTTCTCACTTCAAGATGTCCAAGAGACAAAAGAAGTGTGAACCACTGATTCAGAACTAATACCCTGGATTTCAAGTGGGGTTCACTCAGTATGTGTTTTGTACTAGAGCTGGATTTTTATAAGAGGGTAGCCAAATACCTGTGCCTAAAAGAGCTCCTGAATGTTTGAGGAGGGATGGAAGAGTTAGGGAGAAGGAAGAAGAAAAAAACCCCTGGACCGTGTGAGGCAGACTAGGCACTAGATACCTGTCGTTCGGAGTACCATGGTGGTTGTGATGGTCATTAATGAGCATTAATTAGAGAAGTGGCTCATATTAGCTCCTAGTTTTAGTTCTGCATTGAAACATTTGCATGTACCTAGCACAAAGCGATGGAGGAGTTTATCCCTATAGTTTGTTTACTTTTGATCACTCTCTTCCTTTTATGGTTTCTGCCTCTCCCAGCAGAGCTCACTGTTGTTGGAGAAACTCAACTTATTGTCAATATGTTGTGTTTTTGTGGTGCCTTTCTGTGCACTCAATACAGTCTTTTTTTTTTTTTTTTTTTTTCTTTAAAAAACAAACCCAGATGCCAGTCTGCCTCTTTTTTTTTTTTTTTCTTATTCACAGTTTTTTTCTATCCTGGTTGAGCACCCTGTTACTCTGATGATGATACTGACACAACCAGAGAAGACGGGCAAAAGGAACTTGGTTTTGCCTATTAATATGATTATCATGTCCAGTGACTCTTAATCCCGCCTGATAGGAAGATAAATATTTAGCAAAATCATTACAGTTTTTCTTCTCAGTTCTTGAACCAGGCACCAATTAGTCTTATTTTCATTGGGCCTTTTGAAGATATTTTACCTTGTACTCTACTTTCTGAATAAATACTGCCTCAAAGGATACTGCTTCAGTCTTCTATCCCGAAGGCCTTCACTCAGCTACACCTATTACATTTGAATGTAGCTGCAAAGTCTTTCCTCTTCTTCTCTGCCCTCCCTATCTTATTTTCACACATCCTCCTAACACCTCAGCTCCTGCAGCGTTTGAGTACAGAATGTGAATTTTCCCTCTGCTCACAGGTATCAACATGCTAGCATTGACTGTGTACATAATACAGGTGCCTTGGGCAAAAGGCAGATTGAATGCTGCTTGGTAACCGATACAATATTCCCACAGTTTTAGGCCCACAGAATATTGTCTATAGCATGACCAAGAGGAGTTGCAGAGGCCTCGCTGGCTTTCACAATGCATCAGGAGGAGAAGAGGGCTTTCCAAGAACATAGATTTTTCCATGTAAAGATCATGATCAGTAAATCACAGCCTTCTCTTAGTCTGTGTATTTTGTTGGTCGTAAACTTCCCACAAGCGTTACTCTCGTTTCTGCTGAATCAACCTTACAACTACGTCCACTGATGAGATGACAACAAAGTATGAACTACTTTGTCATGTGCAGGGTACAAAGATGCCATGTGTATGGAAATGGCTGATACAGCTGGAGGAGTTCTCAGCTATTGTCGCTTATTTCTCAGAGAAGTCAAGAATACTGCCAGTGCCAGTGTCTTCTGATTGAAGGATAACCACTGGGAACAGTATCCCTTCAGACTGCTCCAGCAGCGTATATCCACAAGATTTCTTAGGGTCATGAACATACATGGTTAATTGCACAGGGCCCATGGTAAAGCTCAGTGCTACTTGCTCTTGTAGAACTCCTTTGAGGTTTAGTTGCCTAAACTATACTTTTTGTAAGTCACTTGCTAAGATGTAAAATAAAAGGAGAGGAATATAAAAATTATTTTAGGCATATCAGTTAACAGATACACTGGGCTTCTAGCTGAGAAACAAGCTCTCATCAGATAGGAAAAAACAAAGAGGGGAACAAAGGAAGAAAAAAAATTGCTTTTGGATCATAATACAGAGGAATGTATTGTTATCATTTGTAGCCACAGAATGATTTTTTTTTTAATTTTTTTTATTTTTTTTTTTAAGCTACTCTTTGCTGTTGGCAGCTACGGTGACACCTTTCCCTGCTGTTGGCCAAGCATCTGAGTCAGTTGCTCCCACAGGAGAGATAATGTCCCTGTTTGTATGTTGTTGGAGTGAGGCAAGAGTGAGGCAAGAGGAAGTGCTTTAAAACGACCCTGCCCCACCCTGGCTGTAAACACCTGAGTTCACCACTACATTGGCCTGAGTCCGAACCCTGAGCCTATTCCCCAGCCTAGGGATCCATACCAAAATGGCCATTTTGCCATGGCCCAAAAAAGTGAACACTGTGAGACTGACCTAGTTTAGGAACTCAGGGTGATGTATGGAGGCTTGTGGCTGAAGACAGCACAGAGTGGGTTGGAAATGAATCAGAGGGCTACTCAGCTCAACATCACTAACTGAAAGCTAACCTAATTAGTAGCCACCAAGACCTATTGCCATCTGTTCAAGTTCCCTATCTGAGCCTGGTTCTGAGTTCAAACCTCCGCATAAAGATACAGATCTACGGCATGCCTGAAACACTGTCCACATAAGAGATGGCTTTAGTTATCTCTTTTTTTTTTTTCATGGTCTCAGCAGAATAATTGGGCACTAGATCAGCTCAGAGATGAAAGACACCTCTCACTATACTCAGTAGCTCTGGCTATGATGAAGTGAGGAGTTTGATCTTCTCTGGTTTCTGGGAACAGAGACCTCCATGACTCTCAGTTCTCCATATCCGTTTCCCCTATTTGGCTTACTAGCATTCATCATCTGTCATTCTGAGGACCATACTCCACTGGAGCCCTCTTCTCGGGCTGCACTGCTCTTTTTTTTTTTTTTTTTTTTTTTTTTCCTTTTTTTTTTTTTTTCTTTTCTTTGGTTTTTTGGGGGTTTTTTTTGGGGTTTTTTTGTGTTGGTTTTTTTTTTTTTTTTTCTTTTTCTGAAGGCTGAAGATACTGCCTTCTCTGAGCATGTGTTAGTTTTTTTTATTTTGATGGGCCCATAGCTCTATCCCCCAAGATGTGTGTAGCTGTACCTGGGCATGAGTAGATTTCTCCCTCAAACTCCATTGCACCCTGGCTCCTCATCTGAGAAGGAGGGAAGAGGGGCTTTTATTGTGCTGGTGGACTTTGCCCATCCCTCTCCGGATCTGAATAGGCCAGCATTATTTCACAAGTGCTAAATCCACTCACAATGGTTTTAAATGGTTGAGCTGCTGAGCCAGCTGAACAGCAAACACCAGAGGGGAAACCACATTTCGTGAGCGCTTCAGATTCCTTCAGACTGTACGTGGAGCCATTAAGAGCAAAGTAAAAGCCCTTTGACACAACTCCCTTCGGCAACTTTTTCACAGCCACATGCCAAAAATGGGGGCTGACTAAGGAATTGATTCAGAATAAGCTCCCAAGAATCTAGCACATGAAGATGGAGTTCCAATCTGTTTCTGTTAAAAGAAAACACCAGCATAACGTATTTTCTTGTAGCATATCAGTCCTTTGCTGGATGTCTCTCTGATCAGTGTGGATTGGCAGTCAGGATATCGCCATGGGCAAAAGATAAAAAAACCCAGGTGCTTATGTTATGTAGGAATATTTTTTTATTGTATTTGTATTGATATCTTTTTTTTTTTTTTCCTTATTCTTTACATCTAAGTTAAGAAGAATCCAGATTGTACATCTCATGGTCTTCTGGTCATTCCAGAAGAATTAGATCTTCAGCTAATGTGACCAATCAAGAAATATCCAAGAATATAAACAATTATCCCATTGCAATAAGATGGATGAAGGCCTATCTAAAGGAGCTGCTATTTCTGTCTCTGTCCAGACTTGTGGAGACAGGGGACTTAATTCTTCCTTAGAAGACATAATTGCATATTCCCTAAACAAGCTCTTTCACAATGATCTTAGTTAGCTTAGACATTCAGTGATGGAGGTTTCGTAGTCCAGACAGTCTTGATAGAATGATTACTCTGAGCAGTTGTATTGAGGCAGCAATAATAATTGATAGTGGTGGCAAGGATGAACCTTCCCCTTCAGAGCTCCAGCTCCAGTCAGCAAAAATATGTGGCCACAGTCTGAAATCACACAGGGACATGGAGGAATATTTCACCTTGAATCAGCTATAAAAAGGTGCAAACTTGAAGTAGAATAGTTGCATCAAGAGCCTGTATGGTCATTCTGAGTCAGAATTTCTGTTTAATGTAATTTAGCTTGTTTCACTTTGGCTTTGGGGTTTGCTTCCAGCATGGTTGAGCATGACTCTAGCTCCACCAAGAAAGAGGTGCAAACACAGCTGTGTGCCCAAATTTTCAAAAGCATGTTAAAATTTGTTTCCAATTAGTCTTGAAGGTACCTTCAGCAGGGAAAGAATTGTTTGCCGTCTTATTGACAGCTTCAATAAATGTGCTTCTTTACATTGTGTGAAGTAACAGAGTGGTTTCTGATGAGCCAGTAAAACAATCTTTAAGAATTTCTTTTAAAAAAATAATAGAGAATTTAGACAGTGAGAAGTTCAGCTGTAACCACAGAACACACGGCTGCTGCATGGCAATGCACCCATCCAAACAGATGCTCAGTCTTTCCTTCCTGCTTCTGTCACTTTCTACTTGTATGTCCCTGGGTACACAGAGTGGTCATTTAACTGGCTTGGCCTTAACCTAGTATCTGTAAAATAGGCAGGAAAACACCTCTTGCTCAGTATGGAGATAGTGAAATTAAATTCACTGATATTTACAAAATGCTTGGAGAACTAGGGACAGCAGAATTTGGTTCTCACACAAGTCCTGCGAGAGTACAAAGTATTGATGCGTTGTTATATTCTGCAGAAATATTCCTGCAGTAGAACATAGGCTACAGAAGAATAGTTGGTTGCCCTTTGGCTCCTGTCAGATTGGTAGGAGTAGTTATTTTCCTCACATAACCAAAGTCTGTGGTGAACTGGGGACTTTTTTTAATCCCCCAGAATATTATTTGGAGTTGTGTGAGAGCAAAGAGGAAACTCCTGCACATGTGCATAAATATGCAAAACTTAAAAAACTAAAGAAAAAAAAAGAGCCTGAACAATCCACAAAACAGTACATAATCTCATTTTCTTGTTCTCGTTTCTCTAAACCTGCTGACAGGATTCCCCCAGAATTTCCAGCACTTGCTGAACCTTGACCTAAGCAGCTTCATGAGAAATTTCTTCCCCAAGGGTTATTTTGAATAGAAAGTTCTAAGAACCTGGGTATAATGGTTTTCACAGCTGTAATTACAGAGTCACACATCTGATTCATGTAATTTGACAAAGAATTATAACTTGCCTAGTTCAAAGCAGTGTGTCAAAGTGTATAGTAACTGGTGATGTGAATCTTGCAGCATCTGTACGTGGGCTTTTCCATCATTCTGGTGTCCAATCCAAACGTTTCCATTATGTGTTTACATACCTGGGGCAGTCTAGATTACAATATTCTTGTATTGCTTTTTCTCACAGAGAGTTTTATAAACATTTGACTCACAAGCCAGGGATGGGGAAATGGCAGTGAAAATGCCCATGCACCCTTTTGTACTTGGGGAAGCTCACAGTTGTGTGTACGGTTATTATACGCACACAGCATTGCCCGTATTTGGCTCTCAGAAGAGAAACATAACAAATGAATATATGCTTTTCAGGAAGGCTGAGAAATAGTAACTTGAGCTGAAGGCTTCCAGGTTTAGTAGCTAAATGAGCAAAGGTGCTGTACCTATTTGTTGGCTGAGGGTGAATAGAGAAGCAAAGAAGCAGGTGCACGGTTCGGCTCTCGGGCATGGGCCAGAATGAAGCCGGGGGAGGCAACTTTTTGACAAAAGACACAAAAAATTGATTTGGCTGTGATTCAGCAGGTACTTTACAGCACAGAGAACTCTTACTCACAAAGATATCTCCATGGGAGATTTTGCCATTAGCCAGCCATAAGAACCATTCGTTGCCACCACCATAAGCAGGTTGGATGATTACTCACTAAATAAAACCCACTCCTTGTGTGCTCAGATCTGCAAAGTACAAGTGTGACTGAGATGTAGCTGTATCTTGATGTTTGAAACAGGTATGTGGCAAGAGATGGTGTCCATAAAGGTTGCGGCGGAAGAGGAGACGGTGGAATGAGGGGAAGGGCATCTCTCTGGAGGCTGATGCACAGGTGCTACAAGTAGGCCTAGCCAAGCCTGCAGTGTGTCATGAGGGTCGTCCTTGGCCGATTTGGTGCAGCTACTTGCTGACCTCATCCTCCAGAGTGCAGCCACGCTGACTTTCTGCCACTCCCAGTGAGGCATGGGGCCCTCACCACGCAAAGCTCTGAGCATCCTCTCAGCCCCCAGTGCTGTACAGGTACAACCTTGTCACTTCAGGTCCTGTGTCACTTCACTCCCTTCCAAGCCCCACAGGGAGACCCCACGTCTTCCGGGCCTTTCTCCCTCACTATTCCCCCTGCTTCTGCTGTGTAAACTTTACAAAGTAGTCACAGAAATCTGTTATTATTAATAAACTTTTGTAGTTGCCAACTTCTGGGGTTCTATCCCCTTACCTCAGGGGAGGTGGCAGCAATGCTGACCCAAGTGACTCCCTTTCTCCCTCCCAGCCTCTTATTTGGAAATGCCTGGGCTTCCTCAGATTACTTTTTCCCTCCCTTGCAATTTTGACCATTTCTAGCTGTGACTTGAGCCCCGTCTCTGCAGTGGTTAGCAGACACGGAAACGAGGTGCTGTGCATTCTAGTCTGCAATGGACCAACCCCAGAAGGCAGTCAGGGAAAACATTTCATAATTTACTGTCACGGCGGCCCCAGCTCTGAGTGAAACTCCTATGTCTGGTGCTGCATGTTGTAGATCAGCATGTGCTGTTGCTGTGGTCCTATGTGCAACTGCAGGTAGAGTCTCTCATGGAGCCTGGGGAGGTCTGGGCATCCCCCATCCCTGTGAGGCTGAAGAGGTGGCACCACTAGTATAGTAGCTTCTCCCTCCACCACAGCAAACCCAGCATCTGAACGCTCTGCAGTCAGTGTCCCCTGGCATCATGGCTTCTCTTCCATACTTTCTAGCACTGGCAGACAACTTTTTTAGATACATCAAAGGAAATGACTGTCGTTGCTTATTTCTTTCTGCTGTAGGGTTATCTTAATCCTACCCTAACCCTAAACCCGGTGGAAGAATCCTGTTTGACAAGAGTCCCTTGTAGTCTTCTGTGAGAGGCCTTCGCAGGCCTATTGTTTCAGTGAGGGCATAAGCGGGAAGGCTGGCCATGTCCAGATAGAGCTGGCAGAAGGAATGTAAAAGAGGAGAAGAGAAACTCCACATCTGACTATAGAACAAAGGACCAATTAGTACTGGAAGCAAGGAAAAGTCTTCTTCTCGATACGTTTTGATTTTGATTTCTAGTGTGAGTGTTACCGGTTTCTGGGACCAGCACAGATAAGGCTATGCAGACTTGCAGGTCCCTGCAGCTGGGGAAGAAGAGTATAGGATCAGTCTTGCTCCTAAGCATGATATCCTATTTCACATCTGTCTTTTGGTCAGCTAGGGCACAGTGAATCTCTGCCTATGCCTCTAGCTAGCTCTGTAAAGTCTTTGCTCTCAAGTAGCAGTCCGAAATCTTGCAGCCTGCGTGACATCCACTAGTGAGAGCAATCATTGCCACTGCTTGGATCTTCCCTGCTTCTTCCACTGGCTATACCCAGACCTGGACCTTCAGCTAACTGATCTGAAGTGATGGGTAGCTGCCACAGAAAGGAGAGATCCTGCTGCCTCTACATGCTTTCAGGGCCACACAGTCCTAGTCGTTGGAAGTTGTCTGATCCTCCCAGGAACCACTGCAGGACAGAAAAGCAAAACATTAACCCTGTCAAAAACTGGTTCGTTTTCTTCAAGTTTAGCTCTGTGAATCAGCTCTACCAGGGTCAAATGAATGGCACAGGTGGTGGAGTGCACCTCAGGGAGTGGGCAGTGGGGAGGGGCCTGTTTGAGCGGCCGTAGTAATTGGGTTACTGATTGTAGTTCAGTCAAAGATGTGGTAAGATAAGTTCATCAAACTCTTGATGGCTGAGCTGCACACACCGGACAGGGAAGTCACAGGAATGACTCTTTCTGAAGCACTCGAGATTTCCTTTCTGAAAGGCTCTTTCTCACTCTCAGTGAAGATTGTCATTATCCAGGCCAAAACTACAGAACTCAAATAATGCTACTGAAGCCCATTGGGGCAGGGGCACTACGCGGTCGGTGACATTAGATTGCCACCATTCTAGGAAATCGCTGAAGGAGAGTATAGTCCTGATGGCACTAGAAAGCAGAGTCTGGCTGTTGCTGTAGAAGCAGGCAAACACATGCCCAGGCCAGGAACCTGTACGCACATCACGGCACATGGTAAAGCCACAAAAAAAACCCCAGCAGTCTAACCCACTTGTGAACACACTCCCTGCACCCCTCATCAAGCCTAGACTGAAAGTGGGATGTGGGAGATGGGATTTACAGTGGGAAGTGGGACTTTCCATTTGTTTTGTGGGCATTTTGGAAAAGTCCGCATTGTCACACCTAGAGCTAACTCTATTTATCTGCCTGTCTAAAATCGTCCTGCTGTAGATCTGGCAAAAAAACTGAGCACTAGAAGCAAACTACCTAATTATTTAAAATCTTTTTTCCTTGCAAGTTGCTTGCAAACCTTGCTTTATTTCTGCAGATGTATTTTGCATTCAAAGTATTCAATGAACAGCTTCTGCCAGAAAATTTCAGTGTAGGGTCTGTTTTTCCAGAATGATTATTTTATCTGTTTACTTTTTTTTTTACTTTTGTTGTATGAAAGGTTCCCTACATGGAGAGGTATTATTTCTGCTTCTTGTCCCAGAGAATTGTAAAGTCATTTTGTCCAAAGAGTAAGAAACTATAAAAAGAAAGACATAACATACAATATATAGCCTCTTTTCATCCATGAATATGGATGACGTTCATTCAGTGCACATCCCTTAAACACCCATTTATAGAGAACATAACACCCATTCATGAATAAGAAAATATAGAAATACAAACTTAAAAAATTGTGGAGTTGTTTAGTATGGGCCCTGATCTTGGCTCTGTTGTGCAATATTCATTTGGGGTGCTGACAGACTTCGCTGTGGCAATAATGTGTGAGTGTTACTGATTTCAGCTGTCCACAGACTTTCCCCAGGTGACTGCCACTGCGGTGGGAGTGGTGGAACGGATGTTGTCTCAGTTGTTCCCATGCAAAGTCTGGTACTTTAGCTTAAATCACCAATGAAACAGGGTTGTGTTAAGATGCCAGCTCATGAAGTGCAGCGGCTGAGGTACACAGCTAAATAACCCAAAGTTAATGGGTCTTTTGCTGCTGAAAAGAACTGTCTTGTATGGCTCCCTCCTCCTCTCTCCCCGCTGCAAATCTCTATGGATAAGCTGGAGGCAAGAGTCAATGGCAATAATAGCATAAGGAAGCGCAGGTAAATGAGCCAGACAAAATCAAAGCTATACTTCTCATTTATAAAACTTTGTTTTCTGAAGTAAAAAGAAATTGGTGATGGCATCTTCTGGGGTTGTTTTATTTCTTTCTGTCCCAAATGTGTGTTTCTGATCCCAGCTATCTCAGGATGTACTCTGTTATAAAGTTACTGGCCTGCCTGCCTGGTTTCTCATCAATGACAATCCTTAATAGGGGAAGGTGAAAATTTCACTTGGAAGGCACAAATAGAGATGCCTGGGAAGGAAAATGCATAATTCAAATTAATATATGTTAAAGTTTTATCCTTAAATAAGTAAATTAATGCTTTTAATTAAAATATTTTAATCCAAATTGTATCTTTTGTTTTAACGCTCGGCTGGCTGGCATAGATCTAGTGAGGCTTCCCTCCAGCCTTGTGGCTTTTTTCTCCATTTAGCACTATTTCTTTTTAGCATCTCTCTGTGCACAGTTTGAGGTTTTGTTGGTCTTCCTAGAAGTCAGAACTGGAAAACAAGCTCCTCAGAAACAAGAGACTTTTTGTGAGGGAGAAAGTGGACTAATGGGAGATAGTTTTGGCTGTTAAAAAGCAGTCCTAGGTCTCACTTATGGACAGTTGGTGTATCATTTCTCTACTGTAAGATATTTGTTGCAGTTTGGTCAACAAATGTGCCATTGCCTGTAGGGAACTGAAAAGTATATTTATTTTTATCTTGCCATTGGCTTATGGGATTTAAAAGTACCTTTTTTAGCTTGCACAACTGTAAATATTGTTACTGGACGTCCTGACCTCTTCTCAATGCTTGCTCTAATATTTGACCTTCTAACCTGCTTCAGGAGATGGCAAATTCCACAGGCTGATGACACATTAGGTGGAGGAGTGTCTCCAGTTACAGAGACTTACAATTTTGCTGAGTGAGCTCCTGTTCTTCTGCTTTGGGATAAGCAAAAAATGTTGGCGACTGATCAGTTCTCCTTAGGGCCTTCTTAAATCTCTATTGCCTCTTCTAGCTCTCTCCTATGCTAAGCCAGAGGCTCACATTAGTTTCGTTCTATCATTACCCGTCTAGCCTCACTGAGTAAATGTTGTATAAGAAATGCTAGTAGGTACCGTGCAACCGCTTCGGGCATAGGACCCTCTCCCTGTAAATAAAAATTCCTATTTCTGTATTGTATCATCATTAACTTTCATGACTGTTCCTGCTACCTCATTCAGGAGCTCTTTGAGGGGAACTGAGTCACGTATTACCAGCCCAGAGCCTGTAGTGCACATTCCCACAAGCTGGAAACTTCCAAGAAGACACCTGCTCTACCTTCAGTGCTCAAAGCAGGGACTCAAAAAAGGCTTTTAAATGTACTTTCAACTGAAAGACTTCTTTTATTTGGTCCCTCCACTGATCACTCCTTTCACCACAGGTAGTTGCCAGGACCCTCTGCTTGTCTCAGCTATGTGTTGCGAATCCTGTTTTGGATTCTGCCAACTACATCAATTTGTCATGATTGGGTGAGTTAGATCACTTAAAGAATCATCATCAAAGCTATTAGTGAAAGTGGTTTTAATATGATGTTGTAGAAGTGCAACTTAACAAAGTTTTAATGGCAAGGTTCACTATTTTACTCTACAGCACGGTCATTTGAACAATGATTCTGAACTATCGAGGCACAAATTAAAGTTACCAAGACAAAATCAAAGTTTCCAAGGCATAATTTAAAGTTTCCAAGTCACAAATCAAACTTACCAAGACAAAATCAAACTTACCAAGTCAAAAATCAAAGTTACCAAGACAAAATCAAAGTTACCAAGTCACAAATCAAAGTTACCAAGACAAAATCAAACTTACCAAGTCAAAAATCAAAGTTACCAAGACAAAATCAAAGTTACCAAGTCACAAATCAAAGTTACCAAGACAAAATCAGTGTTTCTAAGGCATAATTTAAAGTTGCCAAGATAAAACCGAAGTTACCAAGGCACAAATCAGTTACCACACTACAAGGTTATGTGCGATATCTGTCACTTACCAAAGGTCTGCTGTTGGTAAAAGGTGTCTCTGCCTCAAGAAGCCACCTTGAGAGGCAGCCCAGGCTCAAAGGAAGACCAGTGACCTGCAGCCAGGCTACTTAGCTGGGAGAGCTCAAAAAAGGCTCACTCAGGCTGTCATATTTATGAAATAAAGTGGTTGGCTTGTAGTCAAGTTACATGCAATGAGAAAGGTAAGCATGAGACTCCTTGTACCCACAACTTTCTTTGTTCCTTGATAAATGAGTCTTGGAAAAGCCACCCACTATTCATCTGTTAATCACATGATCGATGTTCCAAGCTTGTATGCACCGATGGTCACTGTGTCACTCTGCTCCTTTGTGAGTTTTCAGAGGGTAGATTGAAACTAGAGGAGTTCTTGGTCCATTTATGGCTTAGGATTTTGCCTCCTTTGGAGCCTGAACCAAATTATTGCTAGCTTGCTTAAGGAGTCTAGTGCATCTGTCTCACTTATGTGGTCATATGTAACACTCTTGCACTTCCCTACTAGCACTGTACATTTCCTGGTCACCTGTATTTTTGCACTGTCTGGTGGCTTCATGAAATCCCTGTAAGGTGGCTCAATAGCATGATTTTTCTTGTGCCAACCTGTGTAGAGATGGATAGAAACAATCCACACCTTCCTGCTCAACAGAGAGACAGGTATGCTCTTTTCAGCTTTATAACTGAAGGAACCTCTGACTTCACGGGCTTCTTTTTGGTTTTTGAGTATTGTAAAGGTTGAAGATGCTGAGGATCATTTTTGTCTCTTCACTTAACATCGAGATGTCTTGAGAGAGAAAAAACAAACCCCAGATTTTTCAGAAGGTTATGAACATTTTAATTGGCAAAGCTGATTTGTTAGCTATGAATCCTGGGCTTCAAATCCACAATAGATCTGAAATTTTCCATTAGGTGGAATGATTTAGTATACAAGGAGTTAATTTGACTTATTTAGCATATTTTTCTTGTCCTCTTTGCTCTTTTCTCCCAGTTCCTGACTTACTGAATTCTATGTTTCCCCCCTTATTATCTATTTCTAAGAAAGCCTAACCTTTCTCTTCCTCAGTTCTAAATAGAGTATACTTTCACCAACTGGCATAGCTACCTGTATATCTTCCTCAGTTATCATGTCTCTTATCTAAGTATAACTGTTCCTAGGTCTTCAAAAATTGCTCTATACCTCATGTCTTGGAGATACATGCTGCAGGATAAGGGAGTCTTGGTCATTCTTTCTAGTTAAAGACAATTGTCATGACTATTTCCAAGGGATAACTTTTTCCATTTGAGTTTCTTTGACATGGGCCAAAGAAATAAAAAATGAGACTCCAAAAAGACTTCCCCACTTTCAGGTCCAAGGATGGTTAAGACCATTACAGGCAGAAAAATCAGCTGCAAATTTGGGCCCTGCTGCCAACCAGCTCAAGACTGGAAACTGTGCCCTGGTCAGTTCCTCCCTTCTCTGAACAGTCTGAAGAGCAGATCTGGACTCGAACTTCTGAAGTTTGACGTGTGATTGTGATCTAGGCTTTTGATTCCATTTAATCTCTAGTATTTTCTTTTTCCAAACCCTTGGGTAGTTGCCCTTTCCTAGAACACATGCTGAGCACAAGAAACACCCTTCTTAAAGAACACAAACAGTCGGAAGAGGAACACAGAGAACTGAAAGAGCTTCACCAAGAACTTGTGTTTCTCTATGAAGCCTACATAGGAAACCCTGGCCTCTGCGCTCCCTCAGCATTTGCTGTATTTATTTCTTTTCCTCCTCTCCAGATTGGGAGCACTTTCTGCCAAACAGAGAAAGGCTTTGTGAGATGAGGAATGGCTGAGACTTTTGAAGCCTGTAAAGTATGTGCTGCCTCCTTCTGAGAGCTGAAGGCTAACGTCTGCTTCTGCTGCTCCACCTTCCCGCAAAACACAGCTCTTTTAGTAGTATCCCTCTTCTTACCCTCAGTCTTTCAGAAATAGGCTCATAACAGCTTCTGCTGCAACAAGGCAGAGATCTTGCCGCTAGCTTTTCATCAAAGCAGAACAGAGGAAAGAAGCAGCCCTGAGTTTTCAAGTGAAATTGGCTGCCAAAGCTGAGGAGTGAATGATAGGAGCAGTGAACGTTTCCCCCAAACCGGGGATCTTTCCTCCCTCTTCGCCCTCCCACAGATATCTCCCCAAGATGGACTCACTTGAAGGTTGATGCTCTCCCCTTCTGAGGCCATCCTTTTGCCCCCAGTTTTCTTCCTCTGCAGACAGCGCACGGAGCGAGGCACTCTGCGCTCCTGGAGACTCTCTTCACTGGACCGGGACGTGCAGCTGCTGGAACAGACCTGCTATTCATCTGGCAGCGGCCGGCCGCCCGTCTTGGCATCAGCTAGGGGGTGAGAGAGGGGGTGGCACACCAATTCTTCATTGTCCAGGCAGTCCGTGGAACAAGCGTCCCTCTTAGACTTTCCGTGACAGTTGTGTTCATTCCATGTCTGTGCTACCTCTCTGAGGCCAGCTGAGACTCATGAGCTCACTTGGGCTGGGACCTGGTGATGCAGCCAGTGTACCAAGAGGTTCCTGGCAGGAGCTGTGCAGCCACAGCAGCGATCCCAATCTCTCCCTCTCCCACCAGCACACGGCTGAGCATAAGGATGAAAAACTAACGGTTGAAGAGGTTAGGTCCAGAAAGTTGTGCCTGATAGCTGCTGCCACTGTGGAGATTTTGTTATATCTCCGATAAAATTTCCACTTTACTCTCTCTGCAGTCCCTTCTGCTCTTTTTTTCTCCCCAGCCAAAACGCCCTTCCTTTCCTCTTGGCAAAACTTTTTTTCAGCTGAATTTGATCTGCCTGGTCTTAGCTGAAAACAAATCTTGCTTTTTGCTTAAGTTAAAAGCAAGTATGAATGACACTGGAATGGAAGCATATGCAGCCAAAATCCAGTCACAGTGTAGAAAAATATGTTATTATTATTAGGTGGAATACTCAGGCAGAAAAATCAGTGTAATTCTTTAGGTTTCAGAGAAACTCTGCTACTCTGTGCTATCTCCGAATCAGGTAGGCATGTTTGGCTTTTAAAGGATAATTTCTGTAGTTAGTTGCATAGAAAAATCTATGGCAAGTAATATATTCTATTTAAACAGTTCTAGTACTACAGCCTGACTAAAAGTGCTGACAAGTCTGTCAGCATACAATCCTGTTGCATTGATGCTTCCCAGCAAAAGGCCTCATTTTGCAATGAAAATACCAGTGTGTAGTACTGCAAGTTCATTTTCAAGTGCTGATGAATTTAGCCTCTCTGCATTCCTCTCAAACAACTTCTTTTTTTTTTTTTTTTTTCCTAACTTATAGATGTATGAGCTGAAGCAGTGAGATGAGCTTAGGGACCCGGCTAATATTATGTAGGAAAGCAGGGCTAGGATACAGCTCATTTCATCCTTAGGGTTTGGCCTAAGGCTGAGAGCCCTTCATGAACCATGAGGCTGATTCTACAATCAAAAGCCACCCTCATAGTTCCCACTTTTGAATGAAAATGAAGATTCCTCTGTCTTGTTATCACTGAAGCAATTGCTTGAATCCTACAGGGAAATGGAGGTGAGGGGGGAAAAATGTTACTCATTGCTCCTCTTCAGCACCTGTTGACTTTTTTTTTTTTCCCCCTAAAATGTAAGGTGCATTTAACCCCAAGTGCAGCCATCTGCTGCTGCTGTTGGCTTGCTGTCCTGATGCAAATCTGTATGTTGACTAAAACCTCCCTGTAAGTACATTATTGCACAGATGTTAATATAGTAATCACCTGGTTTCATTTATTTTTCTTACTGTAGTCTATAAAAAGATACTGTGGTTGATCAGTTTCTGTAAAAAGATACTATGGTTGATCAGTTTGTAAATAAATATTTTTACTCATAGCCAGTTTACACAGGTGGGTGTCCACTGTTTGTTGAGGCACTCCTGGGACTTAAAAGGATTTCATGTTGTGCCTGTTCTTTGTGAAACCTGGCCAAAGTTTTTTGATTTCCTATATGTGCCATAAGCACGAACCCAAGCTTAAAATATCTTCTAGTGGTCTGACAGGAATGAAGTATTTATTGCTTTATTTAGTAGATAAACAAGTATCACCAGTGTACAAATTTCAGACAAGACGACATGATATATAGCAATGTGCCTTTCTAAAACTATTTTTTCTTAGTATATCTAAATGTTATGCTCGAGGCTATTTTTTTTTTACACACTTTCCAGAGAGGTATTGTAAAGCCTAATAGTCTACCACTGTGTCCTTGGAAAACCTACAGTAACCAGTGAAAACTTAGAGCAACCCTTGTGTCCTTGTAGGTACTTCAATCAAACCAGGTTCCCAACGCCCTGTCCCAGTATAGCACGAAATACTCCTTCTGCAAAGCATGTCAGTAGCAAAGGCTCAAACAGCCTCCTTTGAAGTCTCTGGTGCCAAGCACGTTAGAAAGAGAAAACTTCAAATAATAAAATTTCTCTTGGAAATTGGCTAAGAGCAAAGCTCAGAGCCAAAAAAAATGTAGGAAGAGAGGGGAGTGGGTTTATTTTAAGCTGAATTGTAATAGTTGCCGAAGAAAGGAGTGCCTCAATGAACACAGTTATAACTAAGATTTACATGTTACTAAATGCAATTACAAAGAACTACATTTTTGGAACTATCTTCCCAGTAGCTATTAATTATGATGCAAGAACGCGCCATTGTAATGGTCCAAAGATTAAGGCATAGAAAATGCAGCCCAACTTCTAAAAGGCGTTGTAAGAAATGAATGGCAGCACACATCAGGTTTAGGCTCAACAGCCCCCAAACTCTCTTCCAACCTTTTTTTTTATAACACAAGGCAAGTGGGAGACCTTCAAAACCTGGCTGTTTTAACGGATTTTGATTGATTAGAGAGTCCTTTTGGTAATGCATACTAGAGACCGACGGGGAAAGAGGAGCGATCCTTGAAAGGAGAGTAGGGAGCATCTGGGGTATGACAAAGAACAAGTATGTGATTTTCCTTGCAAGATCAGCCCACGCTAGCTGAAAGTGGAGGGGAGGCTTTGCGGATCAGTGACATTCACTTGGGAGGAGCATGCATGGCAAGGTTGCTTATTTCCACCCCCATGCTCTTCCCTCCCTTACGCCAGCCAAAGCGTGTGTGCAGCCACCCAAGAAACCAGACGGAAGAACTTCTTCCAGCTGGAAAAAAAAATAAATTTGCAGGTTATTTTTTTGGCTAGGATCAGATCCCTGACCTGGTTCTGCACATAACTGCACAAACACTTATGCCGGCAGTAGGGAGGGCGCTCGGCAGGAAATGGAAAAAGCAGCTGGGAGTGGAGAAGGGTGGAGACAAAGCTGGTTCGAGCAGCATTGCTGCAGAATGCGTAACCACAGCATTGCAGTGCTGGTGCCACCAGCGGGGCTGGCCTCTGCAAAGGGTATATGGGAAGAGGAGTTGCAATTCTGAACTTCAGCAGTAGCCAGTAGACACTGGTGGCAGCAGAAAGTAAGTCATACCGTGTAAAGACTGACGCAAGAGTTGCACTTTCCCACCACTCTCGGATTTGTTGTGATACTGAATAGAGAACCATAACCAAGACCACAAGAGTTTCTGTAGGACAATTACACTTCTAACAGAGCAAATAGGGCAACTTCACTTCTTAACCCTTCCCAGGCCTAGATTTTGTGTTACAACAAGTGGTTTGGTTTAGGTTTTGAGACACCCTTTCTCCACCGTATAATTTTGGCCCACCTCTTCGCTGTATTAGGAAACAAATACGCTACTGATCTATTATGGGTGCAATCCCCTGATTCTCTGAGAGGATATGAAAAGAGCTTGACTTGCCTAACCTGACAGAATGGGAGCCACAGAGGGGTACTGATGCCAGCTACATATCCACTAAACTAGAAAACTCTAAGGAGACAGAAATGCAGCATTAGCACAGGAACTAATTAATAAACTGGCCAAGAAAAACTGCTAGGTTAGAAACTAGAAGAAGGTTCTTGGCTGCCTAAGTGCTGATGTTCTGGAGAAGCCGGCCAGTGAGAGTAGCAAGGACAAGCAACTGAATCGGAATGGCGACGCAGTTTGCTGAGTTGACCAAAAGGATTACCTGATACAACTGCCTGTGACAGCCAGGGATTGGCGCTGTTAACCATTCTGCTCCTAGGTCCTATTTTCTGTGTTTCACTGGTGGTCGTCTTTAAAGTGCAAAGCTCAGCAATACTGTAGTGCACACTGCTGCAAAAGTGAAGGCAAGTGACTAGCTAGCCAAGTGCTCATTTTTCTGTAATTTCTTTAGGACCATTACTCCCGTTATCTTTCAATTAATGATAAGGTTGTAGCTCCTGATTGGCAAGACTAGCCTCACCTTTTATAGGAGAGAATCACAGAGAATCGCCTAGTGTTTGGAAGTGTAATAATCTTAAGAAAGACTCTGGAGACAAACATGCAGGTAGTACCTCTAAAATTCTCCCAGAGCATAAATGAGCATGTACTTATCCAATGAATCATTAAATTATATGAAAACAAGGCTAGAAGAGATTTTAAGGAGTTGCTCATTCCTTCTGTTGCTTCGAGAGCACAGCAGGTCAGTGGTACCTGTCCTGTTAGCACAGACATTCCTCCAGCCTGCTTCAAAAGCATTCCAGATGTGGAGTTTTCCAAGGCAGCCTATACCAGTGCTTCAGTAACACCATCCTAACAGCTAGAATGGTTTTGCTAATATCCAATGAAAAAACACGCCTGCTGCAATTTTAGCCTGTTATTCTTATCCTCTCCATGTGGGAGAGAAGAGATTATTTCCTTCCTCTTTGCTGCAGTCGTTTACATTTTTGAGGACTGTTATCATGTCTCCGTTCAGTCTTCTCTATATTTAAGAAAACAAAAATTCTTTTGCAGTTTCCTCATAGGTTATATTTCATGGATCTCTGAGTGCTCTTGTTGCTCTCTGAACTATTCCCTGTTGAATTACCGGAGAGCTTTGAACTCTTGGCAGTCTGCATTAGCGCAGGTGAAAACGGTCATGGGGGTGCAAGTGTGAAAAATAATGGGGAAATAATATTCTGTGTATTTGAATTCATAATGGGAGTCCGGAGCACAGACTAATCTTTGTGGGGGTCGGGCTATGTGTGAGTTTTCTGTCTGTCCTTGAGGGAAAATCACTACTTCCCTCTACATCACCAGGACAGAGGCTAGACAAGAAAGATTCTTTTAGCACTCTTCAACTTTTTGAAATGTTGTGGTAAGCCACAGTCAGGGTGAGAATAGACTAAAGGTGGATCAGGCTGTAGGGAGATCAAGCTCACCTCCTCAACACCAGCCGAAGCTCATGTAACTGGCTCCTGGTAATTCCCGGAAATCCTAGCAGCCAGACTTGCTTTAGCTTTCAAAGGAAGGATTCAGAGCAATGAAGCCCTGTTGCACTTGGAGAAGAGTTTCCGAAGCCTGAATGCTCTTGACTGGGTGCTACTGTTAGATTTTTGTCTTTCCTAAGTCAAATATCTGCACTGGAAAGGTAGCTTAAGAACATTAATTAACTACAGGCCTGGCAGAAGAAGATACTGCTCAAGAAACAGGGAGCCTAGCCGGACTACAGCCTGACTGCCACTTCCTTGAGCTCTTTGAGAGCTCTTTGAGAGCTCAAATGGACAAATAACTCCGATGTCAATCCTTATCTTCTACACGGGAAGGTGTGAGAGGTTAGAAAAGGGTTATGTGCATTCCAGTATACGCCCCCTCTCTTTAACACCTCAGCCACAACCTACAGAAATTACAGGTTGCTTCATGCTCTCTTTTCGTCTCATTAGTTCAAGACAGACTGATACTTGAAGCTTTTTCAACACCAGTGGGTCAGGAGGCACGCACGTGCATGCCCACACGCGCACACACACAGGCACACCCCCCATTACATGATCGTTGTTAACATTGCATGGTCTTTTAGAGAGTCATAACACATTCTTTTTTACTGAGTCCTCCAGAGATTACCAAAACATCTTCTGTGATATTTCTGAACCTGAAGCTTGTTGCTATCTAAATTTCCTTGTGGATATTTCTACTGACTTTGGTGCTTATGGCCTTGGTCCGTATCTGCCTTTGGCCTCGGCAGTGTTTCCCACCCTTACTGTGCCTGGCAGCTTTAGAAGCCATTTTCCAGGGTAAAGCTTGGTAGGCTCATTTAATTAAGGCTCCTTCTTAAGTGCTCCTTTGATATTCTCCTGGAAGTCTCTTCCGAATCTAGCCCTTGGGAACTGGGCAAAATAAGGATCTCCCCTTCTCGCCCCTTCCTTTATTGGTAATTTTCCTGCTGTTCCTCTCTGCTCGAGCTGAGTCTTTCCTGAATCTGACCCTGGCAGCAGATCTTGTCATGGGCACATTTTATGTGCTGTGAACAAACGCTGCAAAGTTCCCTATGGGGCATTTCACTGTACGACGTTTTCGCAAGGACCTGGAATTTGAAGCCTGAACGCAATCGTGGATTACTCATACAGACTAATTCATAATACTCGGATCACTCCCATTTGTTTCATCTCAAGTTGAATAAATTTTAAGGAAAGAGAACAAGTCTTCTACAAAGAACCACTTCCAAATTCCCTCTCTTGCATGCTCTCTTCTGCCAGTGTCCACCCCCATCTCCTCACTTACTGCTGCAGAGAAGTGACCTATCGATAAGCCAAGGGGTGGACCAGGAAAAGGTATGTTAACAGCATTCCCTTCTGCCACCTTTTATTCCCATCTTAATGCCACACACTAAATAGGAAAGAAACCATCAGCCTTGCTTGCTCTCTCCCTTTCCCTTCCCCTATCTCTGCCCTTCTGACAAAGTTTCCAAATAAACCTTGAAAGCCACTATCAGTTGTAAAGCATCTAATCAATGAAAGACACAGGAGCCAGTAATATGAAACCCGTTGCCTCAAGATCTTAGTGTTTCTTTACGAACTTCAGTCTTAAAGGTCAGGCATTCTAGCTGCTCTTTGGCTTGATGTTCATTGAATACAAAGTCAAACAAGGGGCAAGCCTGAGTAGGTTATTCCTCTGTTTACAAAGCAAGCAGCATACTGATGTGGCAAAGTGGACATTAAAAGGGCATCCTCACCTAAAGGACAGTGGAGAAAAACAAGGGGAGATTTCACATGGCAGGAGCTGGAGCCTCATTCTCAGCAGGCTGCTTTGTCACTGAGTGCTGACCAACCGTGGACAATTTAAGCAGTAGTGACTGCAAGACAGTGAAAGATGTAATTTGCAAAAAAAAAAAAAAGGTGTTTTAAAATCAATGCGTGTGGAGGATAACTGAAGTCTATACCTCCTACAAAGCCCCTTTAGATTCACAGAAAGCGTCTTGTCTGCAGTTAGATTTACAGGAGGGGAGGGGGAGAGTCCAGCAGTATTTGAAATAGGAGGGAGGAGGGAAGTTATTTAAGGAGGTAAAAGTACAAGCACAGTGGGATGAAATTAAAACAGCAGCACTTGACAATCATACAAAAATTACTGACGTTTTGGCATCATGTCTCTGTGAAGAAGACCCGTGATCTTACAATGTTTCTAATTCGACATGATTTAGCGCTGAGAAATGTACAGCAACAAGACTAAATAATTGATTTCTACGGTGGAAGGTGGGGTTAGAAAATTTAACGCAGTTATTGGATCTGTGTCTTGAACGTACTTTTGTTTTCATGCTATGGAGTTCCAAGGGAAAACACAATTTTCAGGCTCAAAAATGATTTCTGTACAGACATTTATGGACACACTGTTTCCCACTGCTAGGATCTCCCTACAACAAACGAGGGCTAAGAGGTTTTAATGCCTGGTGTCTTCAAACAATTTTGTCAACAAGCAGCTGAGATCTGTTTACATTTTACAGACAGTCTATTTAGTTAAATTGCCAAGGCTTACAAGTCCTGCGGTTATGGCAATGCCCTAGGGTCAAGACCAGAAATACAAAGTGCAATAATGTGTATTATTCAGAAGGTCATGTTACCGAGGACAACCCACCCGACAGTCAGTGGAAAGGCTTTCTCTGTCTTTAAAGAGCTTAAGAGCAACCATGTACTAATCCAGTAACTATGTGCAAAATATATATTTATTTGCTGTCAAACTCCCTTTTTGTGCTGCAAATGGCAAATAACAATCTTACCCTTAATCTGGTTTGATGGGTATTTTACATTATGTGGTGCAGACACAAGAACTACTAACGCATTTTTGCTTTAGCTTTGTCACTTCCTCAGCATTGGTGACATTCGTGAGAAGCTCTTTTAAAAACCCTTTACAGTAAAATTTCCCAGTGGAACGGGAGAATTTCAGGCCTGACAGTGAGTCTTACTTGATGAAAATCACTGGTCTCTACAGTTTTGATTCTGAATCAGACACAAGTATTTCACTGGTGTGGTTCCAAAGGTTTTGCTGGAATCCTCCTGATTTACACCCATATGAGATCAGCATTAGGCCTCAGTGTTTTCATTTTTCATTTGTTATTCTTGGCCCTAGTGTCCTTTTACCACTGTTGAATACAATGTTCCTAAAACACCAGATGTGCTTGAGAGATGACGGAAAATGGCAAAAAAAAAAGAAAAAAAAAGATTGCAGGGATTCACTAAACACATGATCTTCTTTTGTCCCGTAGTATGAATTCTGGGCTTTTATACCAGTATGACTACATGTATTTCTACAAGACTGTTTCTGATTACCACCGGGAAATTAAGTTATAAATCCTTCCTAGTATAAGTATTTTTGTTACAGTAGCTCCTTGAAAGGATCATTTCACTATGCTCAGTATTAGTTTTTATAATGACTGGCGCTTAATGTACAACATTAACCACAGATTTTGTACAACTTCTGGGTTTCAAATCACTTTTATAGTATTTCAGTCACTCAATCATTACATTACTTACTGGTTTCAAAGTATTATGGGCTTTGTTGCTCTTTTACTACATGCTAACTCAGTGCTCATATTAGGTGCTTGAAGATCTTGGGTAACATAGTTATTGCTCATAGTTCATACCAGTTATCACATAGTTAATACCAGTTAAAACTGGTGGGAGATCCAAATCTGCCCCAGTATCCAGATTCCTTTGATGTGGTAGGAAGAACAGGTTCAAATCTGCAGCGCAGTGGCCACTCCAATCTTAAGCAGCAAGGCATTAAACAAAGTGCTGAGCTTTATTTGAATGAGTAATGTGACCAAAGGACCCATCTGCTCTTCAGCTTGCACAGCCAAGACCTGTGTGAAGAGCGAAGCCAAGGCTGTGTATGATCACCTGCATTATTTTGTGCTTGAACCTGAGACCTGGCTACTGAAGTCAGGCTACAGCAAGCTAATCAACAAACTCATCTGTTTAAAAGGTCTGAGGCATCTTCACTGATTAGGAAAGTTGAAGGGAATTTTTTTTTCTCCCATTTTGAAGTCATGCATTCACTGTGGCCACCGAAGACCAGGCTGCAGCTAAGGGAAAAGTATGAATGGAAAAAAATCCAAACAACCAGAGAGCATCAACAGCATTCTACTACGTAATCCATCAGAAATTAACTTTCAGTTTGTAAGGGTGAGCTGTTGCTAAGTTAGTCTTCTGCGATTATAAATGTTTTTAAATACTTCTTAAAGCATTGACAGTTGTACAAGCAGCAGCAGTAAATTTAGGACCTTAGAGTCATGCTTTGTTCTCACTTATACTGCAGTACATCTATAGCTGATCACTCGATGTCAGAAATTTACCTAAAATTAGCACCGGTAGAAAAGATGCCAGAATCTACTCCAGTAAGTATCCACTTTCTCCTGCATCCACTAGATCACATTGAAATCAATCAACAGTAGCAAGATCCAACCCTTCCCTGCATGTGCATGAATAAAAGTATTAGTATTTCCAAGAGACGGTGTGTCCATCCTGGCTGAACCACGAAGCAGGGGTCTGCCAAGACAGAAAAGAGGGGGAAAAGGTGCTACCCTTGATAACAGCCTTGCTTCCTGGGGATCCATAACTGACTCCAATCCTCTGGCACAAAGCAGAGACCTTGTGGCAGACACCTCCTGGTGGGATTATATCAGTATGGTCATTTATTACGTCTGTTTCTCCAGGCACAAATTCTTCTTACAAGGTACACACAATGCAGATAGGTCAGTCCCTCTTCTTCTAAAAAATATTAGAAAATGGTGTTGGCAGTACTTTCCTTGAGCCAATCTGCAAGGCGATATTCAGCAGGCAGAGTGTTCTATGTGGTTGTGGTTTTCAGCTCAGAAGTAAACCCAGGAACTTAACTAATTGTGTCAGTTAAAATCCTGCATCACTTTCTTCATAAATCTCTCTTATCCAGATAACATTCTTGATAGTAATTAATTTCTGTCTAAACTTCCCTCCTAGTCTTCTTAAGAACATGAGATTCAGTACTTCATGCTTAGATCTCTCAGGTAACACCTGCTCTTTGCCTAAAACATTCTTTCATCCCAGAGGTGGCAGAATTGCAATGGTGAGCAACATGCTCCTTGTGTATACAGGAAGCAATTAGATGGTGAATTTCATTAGATGCTTGGAGATCTTTGGACAGAGGATACAGCATAAAGTCAGTCACTCCTTTGCAGGAATATATGTGGGCTTTGGATGATAGGTAAAGTGAGGGGGCTGGGAGTGTCGAGAATCTAACAACATAAGATGAAGGCTTATAGTGAGCCATCTTTCATGCTCAATTTTTCAGCGTTACAAAAGAAAGTTCATTTTTAAAGGATATTCTGTTGTATAAGTAAAAGGTGTCAAAGATGTAAAAAACCTAAAATCACCTCTGTGGCTTTAAAAATATTTCATTTTCTGCTATCTTACCCAGTGTATTTCACCCGAGATCTGAAGGGATTGCTCAAGTAATAAGAGATAACATTATCCTTATGTTCATATTTTAAAAAGTCTACTAGGGTGATGGTTCTGTGATATGGATTTTAGTGGCAGGTGACCAAATACTCGTGCTCCAGAACTTTTAAGGACTCAAGTGAAACACACCGAATGAAACGGAAACATTCCCTGTGACTGTAACGTAGCCTCAGAACTTTTCGCTCAGCTGCCATGCTTGTGCAATTTCAAATGTTTGCTCTTTATGCTGTAAATCCTTCATTTCAGTAGGTTCATCATGTACCAGTATTCCTTTACAAAGCGATTGGGATGCTCCTCGAGGCAGTAAGCATAGGAAAAACAAATATATGTTATTTTTCAGTCCACCATCCCATGCTTAGTTCTGAGTGAATTTCGTGTCTTGAAAAGTGTCAGGTTGATGGCCCAAGCGCAGTTCTCCTTTCATCTACAAACATATACTCCAGCAGCAGAACAAAGGCCTTCTCCACACTGATCCCTGACAGTACATCTTCAAACTGAAGAGACTTCAAATGGCAGGCCCTCTAAGTCCTTGATCTGTCTGGCAGCCTCAGTAACAAAGGGGCAAATTTGTGATGGTGCTTTTTATGATACGCTTCTCTAGCAGAAACTCAACTGGGAGTCTCAAATAGTCTCAGAGATCAGTGCTGTCTAATATTATTGTTCACTGGTGTTCTAAAAATAGTTCTGATTAGATTATAATAGATAGAAACCCACAGAAATGACTTAGAACGCTAACAGTTTATTTTGGAATAAACAGAACTTTTTCTTAGTGAAATCTATCATTACGCTAGAAAAAAAATTGCTCCCAAAGGAAAATAGTTGGGTTTTTTATATGCCCATTAACTAATATGAAGGGTGATTTGTTTTGTTATATTTTTTACCAAAAAAAAAAAAAAAAAAAA
>VWZK01012746.1:49604-188504 GCA_013396935.1 Baryphthengus martii
AAAAAAAAAAAGCCTGGACTGTGTAAGCCAAGGAACAGGATAACAAAAGCATTTCTCACAAACATCACCAGTCTTGAGGAAATGCTGACCATGATGCCTGATTACATCAGGCATCTGTGACTGCCTATCGTGTAGGAGTTACAAGGTCACCATGACCTAAACAGGCAAAGGGGATTCATAGTCTTTCCCCATAGACAATGCAAAGCAAGCACAAAGCGTATTGAGGATTATGAGTTAGCGTGACAAGGTAACCATCTTGCTTATAGATGTCTGAAACAGGACTTCCAAAATCCATTACTTATAACTATAAAGCTTCATCCTAACTCACTTTCCCCCCCGCCCTTCTCTTTATGGTAGAATTACTGTTTCAGGAACAGTTCTTCCTTGAAAACGGGTTTACAATTTTTTCCTGTCAGACAACACCAGCCATCTAATGAAAACAGCATCCTTAGAAACTGATATTTAATCCTGGTCACCTGCAGACAGAAGCTCTAAGACTTCACTACCTGCTCCTTGATTCGAAACCTCACAATCCTATATTTTTCCTCATCACTGAGGGCTGCTGGCAGTGTGCATCCCTCAGTCAGGAAGGAGAAAAGGGAGGAAAGAAAGTGGAATAGTTTTACAAGCAGCTTGGCCAGAGTGATGCTGATAGAGGAAAGTTCCTGCTCTTCACCATCACAGGACAGTCTTGCCTCCTGCCAGCTTATGATAATGAACACCACAGGCGCTTGCCTGAAAGCATCTCAATTTAAGCTTTTTTCCTCATAATAAATCAAAGGAAAGGAAGGATTCAACCCATCAAATAGGAAAAAACCCTGTCGCACTTCTGCCTTGGCAGAAGTGACTGTTGGATACCCTGGAGGAAGGGCTGCCTTTATGTTGGACTGTTGGACGAGTCTCTACGTCCACCCCCTACGGAAGCGCTGCATTTACTGCCTCCCTATTTGCATCTCTCATCTGGGACCCAGGCCCTCGGGTGAATGCCCAGCACCTGTGCATTTTTCATTCCAGAGCTGGACCAGCTGCTTCTGCCAGCGTCTTAGAGCTGCCAGCGTGCTCTGCTATGAGCAGCAGCAGGGGGAGAAGGACAGTGTGTCCTTCTGCCAGTCCTTACCTAAAAAAGAAAGTCTCAATTTACCTTTCCATAGCCGTAAAGTAGACACGAAGGGGGACTTTGTATGCAGAGAAGGATGGTGCTATCAGCAGCACTGGGAAACGGAGGAGTACCTTCGTTGTTATGAGCAGCCTGCTGTGTGCCGTCTCAGGTACGGAGCAGAGTGTGACAACAATTAGCTTTTCTTTGGAAGCAATGGAGAGAAAAAGAGAAATTCCACTCACATCACAAGGTTTTATTGCCAGTGCTTTTCGTCCCTGCCTAAATGTGTTATTGGAGGTGCTCCTGTGTTCCAGCATAACAGAGATCCAATGGATAATAAAAACAATTAGAAAACTCAACGACAGAAAAAGAAACATAACAAAACAGAATAGAGCACTACTAAAAAACCAAATCATACTTTACACTTACAAATTCCCTCTGGGACTAAAGGCCAGCCAGAAATACTTTCAAGGAATAGGCAAAAAGAAAAGAAATTAATTGCTATAACCCACAAGTACCTGTCATGTTATGCTTCAAAGGTGAATAAAGGCTGACCAGCAGCACAGTGACAATCTAATTTTCTAAGGAAACTATACGGTAGCCAGATCTTTGATTCTGAAAATGCCTTTCATGAGTTCTCTGCCCAGCGAGCTGCATGGATTTACTTCAGAGGGTTACACAAGCCTGAAAGCCTCTTGAACTTTGAACTGTCTGCCAGATTTCTGAAAACTTCTTCTAATTGTTTCAAAGATCCATTTTCTTTGAATTTTTTTATACATTTTAACTGCTTTCTACCTCTGCAAAAATTCTATTCTCTTCTCTGTTCTCTTAATACAATTTAAGGGGCAACTCCATAGAAGTCAGTGGTGCTTGTTGTGAAACCTGCCCCACTGAAACATTGTTTTTTTTTAAAAAAAATTGTTTTTCCAACAGCACTGGCATTTCCTCCTCCTCCCCAAACCACCTCACCTTTTTCCAGTCATCTATTCTTTTAACTATTATTTTAAGTACACCAATAACAATATTAATGTAATTTCAGTCCAGAGTGCTTAAAATAATAGAAAACCGCAGGCAAGCCCTTTGGCTTCTTTTTTTTGTACTCAGTGTGGAACTGTTAGCACAAAAGCTGATAGCTGATAATGAGCAACCCTATTGTGAAGGAGGCTGGAATACAAAACTGTTTTTGCAGGCTGATTTAAAGTGTAAGGAAGTTACTGCATGGCTTTATCCTTTGGGCTCCAAGATGATGAGCTGGTATCAGTTTGAAGAGGATATATAATAGGCTAATAGTTCTGAACAGATAACAGCAATTTGCAGCTGGATAGTTATAACAGGGTATTCATTCCATAATGTTTTTACATGCAGGAAAGATTTTTTTTTTTTACTCTTTACAAATCTATTTACAAAGGAATTTAATGCAAGAGAAAATTAAATCTTGGAAGGACAGAATTTCTTAACGGGGCGATCCTATGTGCACACCTGACAGCAAATTCATCTGCTGATT
Source organism: Baryphthengus martii (assembly GCA_013396935.1). Taxonomy (NCBI): domain Eukaryota; kingdom Metazoa; phylum Chordata; class Aves; order Coraciiformes; family Momotidae; genus Baryphthengus; species Baryphthengus martii. The sequence goes on from VWZK01012746.1 coordinate 52,208, forward strand.
GGAAGAGCAGTTATACTCAAATCGGTTACAGGACGTACTATGAAGTGTTGTTTGGGGCCTATGTTACCTGCATAATTACCAGAAAAAACAAATATAATTATAATCAGGATGGCATGTCAATGAGAAAAAAAAAAACAACACGGAACACAACAAAAAGAATGAACCTATTCTCAGTTTCTGCTCTTCTCGTATCTGCAGCTCAATTGATCTTTGTGGGGGTTGCAGAGTTTCAGTGCACAAGAGCGACGTTTGCCTCAAATGATCTAAAATAAAAGTGGAAAAGAATAGCTGAAGACTAACAGGGAAATTCAAATGGAAGACCTCTATTATAGTAAGAAGCATCGATGGTCATTGTGCTTGGAAAATGTAGAATGACTGGAAATGAAAGTAATTTGATAACTTTATGGAGAGAAGCAGCTCAGACGTTTAAGTCAGCGCTGAAGCTGAAATGACAGGCCTGAGCCCTGGCACTAGCTGCAGCCTCTGCTACCCTGCAGAGAACCAAAAGGGGAGCTCCAGCCGCAAGCCCAAGAGTCCAAGATAACAATCACTTGGAAACATTTGTGCCAAGAAGTGTGGGTCCATTACTGCTCTCCCACTAATGCGAAGGATAATAGAATCAGAAAAATGCAGGTCTGGAAAGGGCCTCAGTAAGTCCTTTAATAGGCTTTCTGCCCAAAGGCAGAATGACTGTACTTATGCTATTTCTGGTAAGTGTGTGCCTAACCTGTTCTTAAAGGTCTCCACTGATGGAGGCTTTGCAGGCTTAGCGGAGAGGGCAGGTGGTGATGACACCCAAGGTGGGATGGCAGGATGGAAAGGCAGACAGAGGTGGAGAACCAGTTAACCAGGAAGAGCTGGGTGTGACAGCAAGGGAATGTGATACAAAAATAAAAAAAAAAAAAAGAAAAAAAGTGAAAAATCTCAGCCATAACATCTATAGGAAAAATCCAAAGAATGTGGGGCATAGGATACAAAAGCCTGAGCAAGGCTGTTTGTCAGGAATTTGAGGAAACCTGGAGTTCACACAGGAGAAAATTAGGTAAGAGAAGAAAGACTTGTGTGGCAGGAAAGGTGGACAAGTGCTGGATTCCCTGCACGTTTCATTATTTGGTTTTTAAAAAACCATTATTCTTGTTGGTTAACCAGTGATCCTATGAACATTTGTGCAATCGTTACCTTGAATTCTCTGTAGATACCTAGAGCACACTTTATGAATTGCTGTGATCTAGAGGTGGTTGTTATAACTGACAGATCCACAAGTAAGAGTCTCACAATCAGCACTTAGGTGTTTCTGTATAAGGGTGAGAGCACATTACAGTCAAGTGTGAAAGCCTAGCTAGCGACATGAAGTTCTTTCCTGGGCATCTGCCAAATAATACTGCCACTGAGAGGCTGCTAGACCATTAGGGAGAACTTCTTTAGAAGATAACAAATTTGATATATACATTTTTGCAAGCAATTTGCATGTACTGAGAACAGTAAACCATACTCAATGAAGGGAGGAACATAAAAAAAAAAAAAGGGAGGAGAAAATGGAGGCTTAGCACTTCACCTGGTATACATTAGCTTGCTGCCTGTACTAGCTGATTCGACAACACCCATCAAGAACTGGAGACAAATTGCAGAAGCGCACTTTGTTCAGATACTGAGCAATTCTATGATTCCAATGTGGTTCAACCAGTTAGGCTTATCATCTGGGAGGGAAAGAACGGGTGTCGTTCTACAGCTCGGGTTAAATAGGGTGTCCAGTCAGACTGTGGTGATGATCCCTTTAGCCCTTTAAATTGTGTATCCTAGAAGTGTCCAATACCAGTCAGTAACCCCGTTCTCAGCCTATAACTGAAATGGAAATTTCCTTAGAAGAGCAGTGCTACTTCAAACACTTGCATCCCACCTAGCCAGCACATAGGTGGCTCTGAAGAGCCATATGGCCTTTGTTACAACAGGAGGCAGATGGAAATCCGGAAGAGATAAAAAAATTCCCTAAAAAGAGCTAAATTTACAGCACGTAGTACGTGACTATTCATTATCACCAGACATATTGTCTTGACACTGCAAACAGGGAAGAAAATCCATATTAAGTCGATTAAACTAAACATGGTTTTACTTAGTAATATGCTTTTCAAACACAGAAACAGTCAGAGAAGCTGAATTTTAGAGAAAGCCCCTCTATATCTCTTAAAGGGACTGCACCATTAATCTAACTGTGCAGGAGTATGACACATTAAAGGTGCCCCAGGTGAGCAAGTGATGACAGAAGCTTGAGAATAACGCGTATCTCACTCCTAAGTAAAGAACAGTACTATAATACAGCATCAGCGCTGGGCCAAATCACAGCTTCTATGACGGTGAGATGTTGGAATGATGCATTCCAGGCTCAAGTCTGGAATAATACTGAGGAACTATAAGAAAGGATCCACGGTAGTATCTCTGCAAGGCCTTGCTGCCCCACATGCAAGAAGTTTCCTATGAAAGAGCTGCGCTCTGCATATACAGGACAATAATGGTTGCTTTGTGGGGGCGAATTATGCTATAGAAAGCCACCGGCTGGCTTACACGTCAGGTGTTGAACGCACTATATGAGTGCAGCAGAATTACATGATCACTCAGGAAAAAAACCCTGAAGTAATAAAAAGCTTTAAGAGTAAGGCAGGATCTCTAACAGTTCTGCTGAAAGTATTGTTGTCTTGCCTCTTCTCCATACAACAGTGAAACGTCACAGCTTGTTGTCACAGCTAACGTCACGCCACCACAGTTCAAGACCTTCAGGCTCTTTTTTTCCTAGAAAGTTTTAAGTTAACCAGCTGAAGAGTATAATGCCTGGATTCTCATTAACTCAACCTAGCATGAAAACGGGCAAAAGTGGTCATTCTGTCTACCACAAACAAGGGGAGTACCTGTTTGCATAATAGCTAGAGTGAACCTGCAGTCTCTGCTGGTTAAACCCTGCCTGGATTCCACCCGCGTGACTTCACTTCTGTGACAACTACTGGTTGCATGTATCGCTCAGGCCAAGTTTGAGGCAAGAGATTCCTTCTCTGTCTCCAGTGTTATTTTGGTATATTTTATTTGGCCCAGAATTTGGGAAAACAAGGGGGAGGTTTTCCGTAGGGAGTGGGATGAGGAGGCAGGAAGGGCTACCATATTTCTCCAGACGGAAACTCCTACAGTGTTAGAGTCCAACACTGCTGCAAGTGTCAACAGATCAAATATAATACAGAAGGCCCTCTGCCAACTCTTTGCTACTGCAGCAGCAAACTGGGAGGAAAGCAGACATTAATATCCAGTACCACTGAGCTAGATTCAGTCTCTGCTACAGAAGGATGGAGCAGCAAGGAAGTAGTAAGCACCTTCTCCTTTCCATGCTGTATGACATGGGCCGGTCCAGGGACCCCAGCCGGACACTGCTGATCTGGAGAGACTCAGAGCCAGGATGTTCAGGCCATCTGCTGCATCACACATGGTGGTAGAAGCCTCTGCGTTAGGATCTTAATACGTGGAGTCCTGGCCCCAGTCATTGCCTCCTAAGGAAGACCCTGAAAATTGAATTGCCTCTGGAGTATCGCACTGCAAACTGTGACCCTCTGTGCCAGCAGGTGTGATTCAGACCAATGGTTGCTGAGGGCAATAGATTGAGCAGTAATCAGCTGCTGTTAGTCACCTTCTTCCCAAGTAGAGGTGATATAGCATTTGATTATTTCAACACAGTTGGATGTGGGAGGAAAGGTAGGCCTGCAAACATTTTCCTGACAGCGTACTTCTCAGCATTTTTAGAAATCCTCTTATCTTGACACTCAGCAAAGCATTTCAAATAAAATGCTATTTCCTCTTGTAGAGCCGCGAGGAAAAAATGCTGTCACAGGTTTTATAACAAACATTGGGTAAGCAGCAATCATACCCATTGTGCAATCTGGGATTCAGGTAGGAAAACAATCCAAAAGTGACTAAGAGAGAAGTACAGGATATCTCAGCAAGCTGTTTAAGATGTGAACTGCATGAGGACCCTAGAGAAGGGACAGGGTTGAACGGCTTAGTGGGACAACTTCCCACTGGTAAGTCTGAAGAAGAGAAAGGCATAGATTTTAGCCTGGACGCTGAAAACTACCACTGCTGGGGGAAATGTAGATTACTTGTGCTCAGCTAAGATCTTCTTTCTCATGACATCACGAAAAAGTGCAGTGGTCTGCCTTCAGCAGTCTTTTGTCCTTCTGGCAGAGACCTCATCCACCATGTGGTGATGTTTATTTGTACTATGAAAACCACATTCTCGAAATAGAAAAAATACAAAACCTTCTGTGGGGGTTTCAGTGACCATTTTTTTTTCACCTGCTGCCTCAGTATTTCATTTTCTTCCTGAATTCAAAATTCCCCAGAAATTTGAGAGCTCCCTTTCTCCTACTTTTCTCTTTGTCAAACACATTTGAACTTTCTATCCATTTCTTTGCCTTCTTACACCTGAAACACTGTACATCTCTCTGAAGGGCTTGGTGTTGGTCTTCTCAAAATCCTGTATGTACAAAAGTCCCTCAGGATGGAAGTATTAAAGGATATGGGACACCTACAGATCCTGAGCAAGTATAATGTTCTCAAAATCCACAGAGTATATTTCTGAGCGGTAACAGATGATTTGACAAGGAAAGTATGCACATATATACACTTTGGGAGGGCTTAATGAGACTCAAAAAATAGTCAGGATTATGTTAGGATTCTAGCATTGCAAAGATCGTGTGTCCAGACTCAGAGCATTCCCTGCACAAGCAGGGCCTGCGTTGCATACTGCAGGTTTAGATAAACTCTGTCTGTCTATGATCAGCCTTTTTAAGACAAAATATTTCATTTTTATCAAGCAGATCTGAAAGAAAAAGGAACCAAGACAGTAAGCTAAATATGCACTCTGAAATTGCTTAGTCCAACATTTAGAGCATGCTGTTGTCAGCTTGCATTCTTAAAAACTCTGAACTAGCCGGCTGAGTTAGCTGCGCTGCTAACAAGCAGGTCAGAAACCACACAGCAGTGGCGGTTACTTCTCTCTCCGATACAAAGATCTCAACAGCATTGATAAAATGATACGAATAGCTTAATATCCTGGTACGGTGTACAGGTGTGACCAGTTTTACAGGCACTGCAGAGGGTGTATGCCTTGGTTTTCAAAGAGAAGCAGTGGATGATCACGAAAGAGTCCATAATCAGGGTGTGAAAATTAAGAGATGTAAGCCAATGGTTTTGTTTTTTTGTGTTTGTGGGTTTTTTTCCCAACTAAGTATTTCCAACTATGCCATTTACTAACAATGCTGATCTCATTACTCTTAGTGTTAGGGTGATGGACTTTGTTTATAGCAGTTTGTGCAAGCAATCAGTTTCATGCTCTAATGTGTCTCTCAACATGTTTTAACTTAGTAGATGTTGAATGCGCTTTGGGGATTGTCACTGAAACAATGTCAAGTAATGCAGCACCAGTTCTGTCTTATTGGGAGATTAGTCCACATTAAAATATATTCCGACTTTCCCATTTTTCCATTCCACAATTCACCCTAGTACTTCTAATGTTACTTTCCTGTATTACATTAACTCTCTTTGGGGTTTTACGCTTTAAATATTTATAGACTGTTATAATACCCAAATAATCACAATTCTAGTCCTCGATAATAACTGCGTGGTAATAACACCTACATTTTAAAAGAACTTCAGGCTCTTTCTGAAGTTAAATAATGGCTTCATAAAGAAGAAATCATCACAGCATTGTAATTGTTCTCCTGTTTGTTGGCTTTATATTGCAATTGACAGTCAATACAGGGTCTATCATGTGCGATGTTACACATCCAGTAGAGCAATGGGACGCAAAAGATTCAGATTCAAAGAACAGACATAATTTGTCTGACGTGTCTGATAACATATCTGATATTTGAATTTTGGGCAAAGAAACAAAGTATCAGCTAGGATTTTTTTTTAAATTTATTTTATTTTTTACAGTTAGGAAGAAAGCTTGTGCAGATGTTGAGCACAGAATTTACACAAACCCAGACATTGGTGTGATTTGTGCCTCATGGTATCTTGGGCTGCTGCCAAAAGTGTAAGCTGCTCAGAGACTGTTTGGTTCCCCTGAGATTATATACTCCCTGTAATGCAAGATGTTTTTAAAAAGTAATTTACTCACTGTGATATTCAACTCCTAATGAGTGGATCTATATTTCCTTCCGGGTCTTTTCGGCTTGAAAATCCTGGCAAACCTTATAATGAATGTTGTGTAATCTCTGTCACTTGACTGTGGATCTAATTTTAGGTACTGATGTTTGATTTGGGGATTTTTAGTACTTTAGGAGAGCCCAGAATGATTTCCGTTTCCATGTCCTGCATTGTTTTGAATCTTAACTGCTGTACCTGTAATCACATTATCACTAAGAGCCTGATCCCTCAGACACTTACTGCTGTGTGCAATGTAAAATGTCAATGGGACTGTTCATAGGAGTAAGTACTGTTTCCCAGCAGAAGTGTTTGCAGATTTGGGTCCTGACAATGCACGTTTGTGTGCCTGTCTCCAGCCACAGTGGAGAGGTTCCAGCTAAGAATACAAGGTGCTGGGAGTAAACAGCTCATGGTTCAGGTTGCAGGCACCAGAAGTTAAGCACTGCATCCCAAAGAGGGTGGCACGAACTACAGGGAATGAGGCAGACTCATCAAACAGTTTCAATAATTTGTCCTTTATACTGGTGTTGCTATAGACAATCTGTCTCCTTAGTTTTTGTGTAGCTGAAACTTTTGAAGCCACGACTGTATCTAAACACGCCTATTTTCTGAGACTTTGTCCTACCTACCTAAAGCAGTAAGAGTCTGAGGAGTTATCTGAGCAGAAGGACATCATTCCTACAATACTTCATAGTCTGGTCTTCAGTGTGATGTTGTTTGCATCCCCAGAAGGCAACATCTTTGCTTTCTAGCTATAGGTGGCAGTCAATAGTTCGTGGAGAGATGTATAGGAATGCGTTGTTTTCAGAGAATAAGATTATGGAACAGAAATATTTTAAAAGACTGATGTTCCAGGAGAGAAACGGCAAACCGCAATGTCAGTATCAGAGGCAGACGAATTGGGCAAGTTGTTTCTTAGAGAAGGACATTAATATACATATAAAAAAAGTCCAATCCAAACCATTCGATGATTCTATGAAAACTGAGGTATCATACATACACATACCTAAAATACTTCTAAAACCATTTTTTTGTCACATCTCAAAGACAGTAGAACTATTAATTTCCATTGTAGTTTATTTGAGGATACCGGATGGGTTCCTGTGTACCTCATTATTTTGGAGAGGCTGGTGTTTTGCGAAGGAGTTAGTCATCAACAGTTTGTGACTGTCCTCTCAGGGTTGTCTGCGTTTGGGTAGTAGTATCGTATGGATGCAAAGGAAACTGAGAACTTTTCTGGCTTATACCAGTTTTCAAATACACTCAGATCTCCTCTCTTCTCACCTGGAGCTTTAAGACACTCACCAGCCTCCTGAGATCTCTGATAAACATGAAGTAGATTCCCTGGAGTGTTTCATTTAACATCAAGCGCAGCAAAAGATCTAGAGCTATCTGCGAGGCAGCTACAGCTCCCTGATTCTCTGCCCAGCCTTGGACACAGATTTGAGCAACATGAGAGCTGCTCTGACCTGTGTCATCTGGCAGTGGTCCCCAAGAACTTGTTTACACTGGATATATTTTCATTAGACTGTAATTACACCACTGAAAACTACATGAGTGTGAAAACTTTGCATACGTGTAGCAGAGGTCATTCAGGTAAGGAGCTTTATTTTAAGTCACCTTTAATACCAGCATGCTTATATCATCAATAAACACTTTTGAAACTGACAAACCACTACAGTAGGCCATGCATCAGCTGTTGATCACCAGAATGTGTTATGTTTCAACTTCGTGCCTTTCTCCCTGGTGCCCATGAAGTGCAAGAGGAGTCAGCTGACTGAGCCTGCAAGCGGACAGCTCTGTAACATGCACAACACGCCAATCGCTCCTTCCACTAAGTATTTTGCAAAGAGAGAAGTGATCTGAGGATGTCACTTGAGATTTACATGGCTTCCTTCAGCCAAACATTCACATGTTCCTTTTTTACTTGAGGACTCCTGCCTTATCAAGGGCTCGATTCTGCAAGGTGTTGAGCCCTGCTGTAAAAGGCTGAGTGCTCTTGCTTTCCCAGCTGTCAGTGGTCATGGAAAGCACTCATGATTTTTCAGGAATGCTCAACATCTTTCAGAAATGATGAGCACCTTCCAGTACTGGAGCTGGGATAGACAACACAAGAACAGACTAATGCTTTGCATTTGGACCAGACTGTGCTTTTTAAGGACAGGAGGAAGTTCTTTATGCTGGACTGTAAGCCCGCTCCTGCTTTGACTGAAGTCAGTTGTATTTTAATTTCGTACTTTGATGTATAGAGGAACAGGACTGGATCTGCTCTGAGAGTGATTGATTTTCCTCAGCTTGTGAGCAATGAACAGTAAGCAGGGCAGGTTGACTACTGCACAGCATCACTAACCGATTCAATCGCAAACACAGCATCACGATCTCTTTCACACTTCCCTCCACCCACATTCATCAAACAGCTTCTCTTCGTTAAAGCAGTGCCCCTGCTTCTGTGCTTGCTTTAGAAGCGTTATGACACTGCTGTGAAGCACAGAATTCCCTAAAGCCATAGAGAGAAAAAAGATAAATGATGCATCCTGAGCAATGACTAAAGACACAGAAAAAGGAAGAACACAGTGCTGATTTCAGCAAATATCTGTGCTTCCACAATGCTTACTTACTGTTAGACTACTTAACAACCTTGTTGTGTAAAGAAATGTTGCAAGAATAGCCATGAATATGACATAAAGAATGAAGTGAACAATGATTCTGCTCTGCCCCCGATAGGAGTGACATTTTATTTGGCCACAGCACCTGCCATTTATGGCTTGATACAGTTTGAAACAGTGCATGAACAATAACTGAGTCTCATCTCTGATGAAATTCAGTGTTTGAGTTATTTTAAATGTCTTTACATCACGTTCTTGTTGTTTGACTTTATCTGAGTGGATTATGTTTGGAGAATGTACATAGATAAATAGATATGCTAATAATAAATAACAATAGTCGACTAGATACAAGCAACAGGGATCTGGCAGCACAGCCTTCAATGAGCCCTAGACTAAAAATGCTTACTGATGCAACTGAAAATTATACTTTGGTCTTTTAAAAACACAGGTAACAAACCTTCTAATGGTTCCCTCACTGGTTTACTTTCTTGTGGCTATAAAACATTTGTTAAAGTAGCTCAAGAGAATGGTGAAAGAAGGGAAAGAAAAAGAGTTATGCTTTCTATTCTAGTAACTAGGATGGGGGTGGACGGGTGGGTGAAAGGGAAATGTAGGTTTCAATCTGATGAAGCAGCACATGCTCTGCTCCAGTTTTATGGTGCAGGGTTGTTGCCATTTTCTCAAGCAATGTATAAGAAATGTCACATAAATTCATCATCTCTGGATTCAGTCTTTCGTATCCAATCTGGATGTGTCTTTCACTAGGCCCTTAGAGTTCATATTTTCCTCAGGTGTCTTGGCCGTAGTGTGGTCCTGTCTTCCTGCAGACTCCGTAAGCCAGAGCAGCACAAAGAGGGATATTTAATTTTGAGTCCTGTAAGACCTGTAGTTCTTGTTCTTTTCCAAATCCCATGGTCTCTGCTTGTGGAGAGACTACTCACTTTCAGAGGTTTTGGCAGGACTCACCATCCAACACCATCTGGTGGATCATCTACTACAGAGTCTGAAGACTTAAACTGCCCATAGATTCTAGAGATGGTTACAATGATTTCATAATCGACCTGACTCCCAGAGCTACTTCCAAGCACAAAAACATGCTAAAGATAAAAGAGTAAAAGAAATGTAAGGTTTTAGAACAAGTCTGCAATCAAATTTGATTTGCCGGAGGAAAAAATAAAGCAAACCAGAATATCTGGGAAGCTAAATGCTCCCAGTCCTCAAGCATGCAGTCTCGTAACACTTCATTTCACTAACTTCCAGCACTAAGAAACAAAAGTGAACGCTGCGGCAGAAGCCTAGAGTTGAGAAATGTCAAGGAAAAAGAAGAAACTGGGAGAAAAATACGGATTGTCACTGTCGTCGTATCGCACTGTAGCTGCGACCTGGTAACGTGCAATAAAACTGAGGTGAACAGTTTGCTTTGAAAAGCACTTAGGTTATGGAATAAAATCACATGCATCAAAATTATGGCATAGCCTTCTGCATTGCATAATGTATTGCATAAGAGAAAATCGAGCATAGCTGTTTCACATTAATACGTTGTCACATGGGCAGGTCATGAATGCCAACAGTGAATGAAATTTCACCGGAGAAAGCAAAACAGACGAAAAGTTTCTGATTCAGTCCACTTCAAAATCACACTTCATTCAGAGTAATTTTTTAAACTATTATTGTTCCAAGCAAGATGACTGTAACTAAAAGAGGCTTGACAGAAGGAGGATATTTTTACTATGTCAAGTGTCAGCCCTTTGGATTTAATCAAAAGATCGTTTAAGTCTCTTTGCCCGTAATTTCTCAAGTATAGTCAAGCTCCTTATTTCTGTGGATTTTTCTTACAGCAATGGGCAAAAGAAACATTTTTAATTGGTTAAGGAAATCTGGCACCGAAACTATTTTAATTACTTTTTTCTAAACATAGAATACATAGAGAATTTACTTTAATGCTTTATTAAATCTTGCTGCAATACTGAAATTTTCCATTTAGCCTAAACACAGTTTTACACATTAAAAGAAATAAAACTGAAGGGAAAGCAAGCCCACACTCTTCATTACATTCATCTTTTTTTAGAATGACAAAATTAAAACAACACCCACATAAAATATAATTGCCAATATCATTCCACTTCATTTTTCAGAGTCAAAGAAGACAAAATCCATCATTCCCACCTCCAGGTCAGCTGCTCAGCTTTTTCTCTTTTTTTTTTTTCCCCACTGAAATAAATGCTAAACCTGTCTCCGCCCAGAAGAGGAGCCAGTGAGAAGAGGTGTGTTTTAGGGACCCCGCACTAAACACGTTTAGCACAGAGGACTAACCTTGAATTTCAAGAGTACTAAGGAATGTGCTGGATCAGACACTAGGGAGGTGGTTTTTTACATAATCGCCACATTTTTTTAGTAGAAGACTGCCTCGGGCCCCTTGTGGCTATGTGCTGCTGGGTTGCAGGTCTCTTGCAAAGCTTTTGCTTAATTAGCTAAGGAAATATATATTTAAGAACTATGGGTGAAAGGCACTTGAGTAAGAGAGGGGCTACACGCAAAGTCTCATTTAAACCACATATGTAGACTGCAGGGCGGCGTTTCCCCAGCTGCAGCCCATATACCTTTTGCAGCAGATCATACAGTACGTGGCTGGGTGCAGACCTGGGTGTTGCTTACCAAAGGCTACTGATGATGCAAGTGGAATTCACCGAACAGCTCTGTAGGTTGACACCGCAAGGAATGATTTGTCACGGTATCATTTTAAGTATATGCTCATGCAGTTACATCAGGCATCAAGATGGAGCAAGGTTTGCTATCTACTCTTACTTATCCCAACCAGAGGGTTAGCAAAAATGCAGTGGGCAGTAGAGAAAAGTAGGCCTCTGCTTTCACGTAGCTCTAGAAGGTAACAACAGAGGTGAAGACGGAGTGGCACAGACCAGGGTAGGTAATGGGGCCCTGCTTGCCAGTCCTTGCTGGAGCTCTGATGTCATGTCCTACTACTCTTATGTTACAGTATAAAGCTAGCATGGATTCTCCTGCTGAAGCTGGTCTGCCTGGGTGTGGTCCTGTGCAACCTCCTCTAGATGAACCTGCTTTAGCGGGGCAGTTGGACTAAATGGTCTCCAGAGGTCCCTTCCAACCCCTACCATTCTGTGATTCTGGTGTCCAGAGAGATGCACAGAGCCCTGTATACAAGTGTTGAGGGAAGCTGAACCCTGCTTGGTATTAGAGGAGATGCTGATGGCCAGTTGCTGGTGCCATTGGTCCTGGCAGTGCAGTGGGAATGTGGCAGACTGAATTATGAGTTAATCAGTTTTGATCCAGTCACTCTTTACTTCTAATTAAATTACCCTGTTCAGCTCAACATTGTTTTGGAGAGTGTCTACTCTTGTGCCAGTTCAAGTGACACACTAACAAATACACTAACTGAATTAATTCTGCCAGTGAAGACAAGCTCTGGAAGGCTTAAACCAAGCAGAAGCCTTTACTTAAGAGCCGTACAATAAAGTACATTTTGTCCTTTTTGCAAAGACAGTATCATTGTTTGTTCTTACAAGGTAGTACAGAAAGACGTACAGAAAACAACAGCATTCCGATTAATGTGTAGTATTACATTTTGTACGTGAGGAATGCATGTACATGAGAATCACTCAGGTTGGTATTTTGTGGCTGGGGGCTGTGGAGCTCTGAAAAGGGCCATTTGTGTTACACTGTGCAGAAGGAGTTAAGGCCTCACATCAGCAACACACAACTTCCTCTAAACTGATGGTTTAAAAGTAACTTTAAAAGAACCTATTTGAAATGGCAGTGTGTTTGCTGGGAACGTATTCTTTACACAGGGAAACTTCCCAACTTTTTTTTCCCTTAACATAGTTTTTGCTATGTAGTTGCCTGAAAGGCATGGTACCAAATCATTTGCTCTTCCTTCAGTACACTCTTGTTGCTTTCAAAAGACTGCTGTCATAAGAAGGAAAGTGCTTGGGTTTGGTTTATTAACACAAAAAGAGGAACATGATATAAATAAACTGCATGACTTGTGTGTGCTAATGCTTTGTTAACCTGAAAGTTCCCGCTTTGTATCGGTGTTGGCATGGGCTCTTGCTGCTCCTCTGGCAGCTGCACGGCCTTGCTTCAAGTGCAACAGCCACGACTGAAAACTGCCACGGGGCAACGAGCATTTTCAGGGCAAAGGCTGTAAATCCCGTTTCTCTGAAATAACGGAGAGCACACATTTCCATGGCAGTTATTTGCGTTTCAGGTTGCTTGGCTAATTAATGCCTCTTCAGATGACCTAAACGGAGAAAAAACTCAGCACGCGTGTACATGGAGTTACCATTGCCCACAGTTTAAAAGAATTTTAAAGGATGTTTGAAAACGCGAAGTTAAATATTTAATACATTCAATATGTGTAACTTAAGACTTGAAGAAACAAGCAAGGCCCCCAGACTCAGTGCTTTTTGAACCTCTTGCGGCCCAGCCCGCCCCAGCCGGCAACTCCCGCCCAGGCCGCCCCGAGGCCCGGGTGGGTGACAGGAGGAACTGGGAGCGCGCCCCGAAGCCGCCCCGGTTTGGAAAGGGCAAGAGGTGCGTGTGGGGGGGCAGCATCGCTCCTCGACACGACCCCACGGCGCTGCTGGGTACGCCGGGAGCCTCTTTGACTCTGCCCGAGAGGAAACTCTCCCCGAGGGCAGCTACCCCCGCGCGGCCCTTCCCAGCCAAACTACAACTCCCGTGATGCTCCGCGCGTGGCGCGGTGCGCGGCGGGAGCCGCCACCTCTCCGAGCCCGAGGAGGGGGGCGGGAGGCCGACCGCCTNACGCCCGGACCTGCCCTGCTTTCTCTTCATTTTCAGGGAGTAATTGCAGCGCGCCCCTCTCGCCTTAGAGCAGCCGGGCGAGGCACCGGCTTCTCCCCGGTCGGGGGCCTGCCTCGGGGCGTCTCCCTCCCCGTCTGGGCCCGGTGCTTGGGTTTTTTTTTCCTCTTCTTGCCGCCCCCATCCCCGTGCCCCGACTCCGTTCGTGGTGCTCCATGTCGGCCCCGCTGCCCGGCTCTCCGCTGCAGGATGGATGCAGACACTGACCGGGGACCCACCCCGCCGGCCCAGCCTCCCCAGCAACCGCCTCCCAGCTCCGCCGTGAGGAGCCCTTGGGACCCTCCTCTGTTGCAGCTGCAACTGCAGCCGCGGACAGGCTCGCTCCCCGCTCAGTGACCGGCCCATTCCCTTGCCTCTCCCCCGCCGCCGCCTCTCTCTAGCAGCGCTCCCCTGGGGCATAATGTCGGGGGGTGCAGATAGCGGCACCCCGGCCCCTCGCTTCTTGGTACCCCCGCCGCCGCCGCCCAAGAACGGTTCCAGTTCGGACAGCTCCATTGGGGAGAAGCTGGGAGCCGCCGCCGACCACGGAGCCTCCGGTGCCAGTGGAACAGGCGGTGGAGCAGGAAGCGGAGGCCGTAGCGAGGAGTACCGCCGCCGCCGCCACACCATGGACAAGGACAGCCGAGGGGCGGCAGCCACCGAGCACCGCTTCTTCCGCCGTAGCGTGATCTGCGACTCCAACGCTACGGCCTTGGAGCTACCTAGTTTGCAGCCCGCAGCGTCCTCGGCCCCTGTCTCGGGAGGCAGCGCCGCTCCCTTGGTCTCTCCTCCCGAGTGTGTTAGCCGGACCTCTTGCATCGCTGTCGGCGCCGCCCAGGCCCCCTCGCTGCTGCAGCAGCCTCCGCCGGCTGCCCCGCTTCCCCTCGAAGGACAGTCTGCTCAGGAGCCCCGTGTCACGAAGGATGCCGCCCCGCTGCTGCCCAAGGAGGAGGAGGAGGATGAGGCAACTGCGCTACCCCCCACCAGTGCCGCTGGCAGCTCATCAGTTGCCAGCCGGGAGTTTGAGGAGCGCAGAACGCAACAGGAAGACATCGAAGAGCTTGAGACCAAGGCAGTGGGCATCTCTCCGGATGGCCGCTTCCTGAAGTTCGACATCGAGATTGGAAGAGGCTCTTTCAAAACTGTGTATAAAGGTCTGGATACGGATACCACTGTGGAAGTCGCCTGGTGTGAGCTGCAGGTAAAATACCTAAACGTTGTGAATTACCGAAGCACTGTCACTCTCCCAGGTGCTAGGCTGTGTGCTTGAAGGAAGTAAAATCCGTCAGCTTGAGGTCAGCTTTATCTGGACAGGGAACTGCAGGCCTTACCTGAGGTACTCTTTTGGAAGAAAGGTGCAGCCTTTCCTTGGAGTCAGTTTGCCTTTTAATTCTTTTACATACTCTGAATTCTTTTAAATGCTCTGCTCTCTGAAGAATTTTTTAGCTTTTACATCAGAAAATGTACTACACTTCTGTTTCTTAGAGCATCTTGTATTTTATGCTTCCAAAAGGTAGCTTGGAGGATTGTAAAAGTACTTGTGTGCAGCTTCAGGGAGGCTGAGGTAAAATGTGGAAGTGAATGTCAACTTGAACTAGCCTTAATTTGTCCAGATTTATTTAGGTGTTTTTCTTAAAAAAAAAACAACCTGCTAAAATGTTGATTTCGTAGGCATCTTTTATGTTTGTGGCAGTGAATTGTTGTAGGAGGTAACTAGAATAAACACAAAGTCATGTAGTGCATCACAGTGCTTAGTTTTGCAAGGCTGTTTGTTTCATTCTAAATTCTAGAGTTTGCTCTTGATACAGGTGCAAGGAAGGGAAGAAAATAATTGTCTCCTTTCTGAAGCTTTAAAAAAAAAAAGTTTAAGCTTTCCAGATGACTGGTGGATTAAACTGGACAAAGACACTGCTCTTCTACCAAGTTTCTAGCCTGAGCAGAGACTTGAGTTCTGTAGAAGTCCAGCCTAATGATGGCAAGAACACCCTTTAGTTCCACGCGAGTCAGAGCTTGTATAACCGAGACGCAGGTTGCTGTGCAACAGCCTTCAAAGAAGAAGGAAGAGTTTGCAGTACCGGGAACAAATACCTGGTGTACCAGTTTGTTTTCAAAGACTCAGCATGAAATTAAAAGGATAGTGCTTGTGTTTGAGTGTTGGGTTTTGGTGCCATTCAGAGAGGGGTTCGTGTAGTATGGCTCTGTTATTGTGTGTGTTCCCATCCGGTTTAGGGCAGACAAAAGAGCGTTGGGTCAAAATCCCAGAAGTCTTTGTGGGGTTTTGAAGCAGGTAGCTGCTCACAAATGACTGTTTACAGTAGCTGCACCAAAACTTTCTTCCCCTCAGAAGCAATTTTATGTCTATTCCAGTCAAACAGAGAGAATTTTTTGGATTTCTTGATTTGTGTTCCTATTTGCTTTTGGATGATTGCTTAAGCATTCTACTACTATGTTGGTTCATTATGTTACTGCCATTATTCTGTGCTTACTCATGGTGGAAGTGAACTTTCTCTTTGTGACCCTTGTGTGCCATGTTTGTCTGTGCTAGCTAGATATTTGCTGTAGGGGTCTTTGAAGCATCGATTTTAAATTGAAAAAGTGAAATGATCCAGTGTTGGGCTCTGCTTAAGCTTTCCATTTGCAGCTTGAGTTGAGAGGAGATTAATAATCCGCCAAAATAATGACTTTTAATTTAAGTTTTAGTCTTGTTACTTTTAGAGTTGCTTGGTTTTGAAGCCCTGAAATCTGTTTTGATCTTCACGCTTCACTTGCCAATCTGACATTAGTTTCTGATCAGTATCAGTCACTTTTCACTAACATTCCCTCTGCTGCAGTGTCTTAATCATCATCAGTACCATGTGGATAAACTGTCTAAGGAGGCACCTTCTTTGAAATAATTTAATAAAGAAGCTCATTTATAAAGGTCATGTTGCTGAGCTTTCAATTGATTGAGGAATTCAATGAATAGCGTTAAAAATGACAGATTGCAAGAAGCGTGTATGAAAATACTTGTAAGCGGGAAGTATTTGATGCTTTTGCTGGAGTAGAACTACCTTACAGGAGTGCCTTGTGGAGGCACTGAAGGCAGTAGTTTTCCTCTTGTAAGAAGTCTGCGTGCAAAACGGCGAGTTTGAAACAACAGTATAAATTTTATAGATGTTAGAAGTATTTGCTAAAGGAGCTAGACTCTACAGCTGGTAGAATAATTTAAAATTAAGCCCTGTTTAATTGTTTGTGTCTAGAAATAAAAGGAGGAACTTGGTATTTATTGGTATAATGGGTACATCCTCTTCTTTTTCTAGGAAAATATAATTGTTGACAGGTTAGTGATATTCATTATGCACGATTTGCATCGAGATACGATCTGCATTCACAACGACGGACTGAAACTTAGATGTCATTGTTTTTCCAGAACGCTGTGGTTTCAGAGTTGGTGAACTTTCCAAGCATAATTATTTTATTAGGGAAACATGAATGATTTTCTTCTGTACTATATTATGCTAACCGTAACTAACTGGTGGTTACTTTTGATTGTCTTGTAATAATGTTCCTTAGAGATAACCCAGCTTTTGTTTTCTGTATTTGTGCTTGCAAGCTTAGGCATCCTATGCGTTCTTACCTCTCTGGAGTCTTCTAAACAGTGCTGCTGTAGGTGCTGCTAGACTGAGACTGCTCAGCATGATTATGCAGACTAAGTTGTTCCTCTCGTGGCTTGTCTGAAGTTGATAGAGGTGTATCACAGTTTTTGATTGCAAGACGTATGACAGAAAGAGGTGAGAACAGTTTGTACGTTTGTAGAGTCTTTGGGTGTATGTTCTTTTAAGGCTTTTCTGGCATACCGGGAATGCTTCCATTTCTTTAAATTCCCTGTTTGGATGGAGGCAAGATATCAGCTGCTTTCGGCTCACTTAAACTACAGCATTTCAATGTTGGAACAGATTCGGTAGTAGGAATCTTGCGGATCAAGGACAACACAGAAGACTTTGTGATGATCTCTGGCAGAATGACTCTGTAATGCTGAATAATGCTACTATACCTAAGTTTTATGTATGTGCTCTGTAGTGATCAAGTGTAAAATCCGGGAATATCAACGTGCTTGCTGTCAAAACGAGTTTGGATGCCGTTTATCAAATGCCGCTTGGGTTCCCATGTTACTGGTGATACCATGGAGAATATTGCTCCGTATCCTTGAGAAGGCTCTCGGACTGCCTTGTAATGCCACTTGTGGGTGATGTACTGAACTGTGGAGGAAAGAAAAGGAGAAAGAGCTGAAATTCCATGGGCCACCTAATGGTGTTCTTAGTATCTCCAGCAAGGAAAGTCCCAGTAGAGACACTATATTTTTTTCCTGATCTGTGAAAGATAGGAAGATCTGATTTGAAGGAATTGAGTATTTCAAGGTTGCTTATAGATGTGTAACAAAATCTGACAAAGATGTGACCGATGGACGATGCTAGTTTGCGTTGTGGCCTGTCTGTGTGAAGCGAATTGTAACTGAACCTAGTTTAAGTATTGGATGCAGGTATTTAAATGTGAAAGATCTGCCCTGCTGTGAGTACAGTGGAGCAGTGAGGAGGCCAGTGCTCAACTTAGTTACTGCAAAGAAATTGTTAGGGTAGTGTTAGCTGTCAAATACTTTTATTCCCATTGTATATATTCACCTCAAGTCTAGTTATTCTGAGTCAAGTGTGCCTCCTACTGTTTTCAATAGCACAGCTCAGAAATTGAGTCAAGGTTATTGCTTTAGTGCTCTTTAGGTAGAATTTGGCAAAAAGCGGTTACTGACACTATTTTCTCTTTTCATTTAAAATAAGTTTTCCTCTACAATTGTGTTGCTGGTTAGTCTTTTTAAATGACATTTTTGGGCGGAGAGTCTTTTGTCACCGCTGTACAGTTCAGGTAACATTGTGGCTAAAATGTGATGCCTTTTCCTATTGCATTAATTGTACCTATAGAAAGTAGCCCTATTATGCCAAAGGTGACAAGAGTCACATAGATGACTGTAAAAGTCAAATCTTAGGGGTAATGTGTCATCCTCTGAGTCACTGTTCCAGTTGGAGTTGGTTTTAAATCAAGACTGTCATTTAACTTCTGGTTTACAGAACAATACAGGGTGGTGCAGTCACTGGCTGGACTGCAAAAACCTTATATCTAGAATTATTGCTCTGGGTTACGTTATTCAAATCAGTAACTTTTCACATAGGAAAGTGCACTTGATGATATGGAGGTAAATTTGGCTCTTTTTTTGAACTGTAAATGTATCAGGCATTTGAAGAGTTACCTTCTTTCAGCTTGACCGTGTCTTCTCTTAAAGGAAGCACAATTTAGAAAGATATTAGAAAGATATGTAGACAGATATTTACATGAGTTGAAAACGCATTCCTGGTATGCTGCGTGCCCTGGAGAACAGCACCGCTTGTCTGGTATGTGCTGTATCCTTCTTGTCCTGTGCAGTTCTTTTGACAGAAGTCAGCAGCTGCGGTTCACAAATGCGTCTTCTTGCTGATCCGTCACTTTGCCGTTCTAACTAATGATGGCTTCAGTGCAGTGTTAGGGTATTGTGCTTAACACGTGGGCTGCTGAAGGGGAAGAGGAGGTTGAGGGCTGTCTCTAGGTGAGGCAGAGCTTCTGGCAGTTAAGAAATGAGTTTGAGAGGTGAAAGTGGTTCGAGAAGAGTATGTTGTTCTTTGAGGGGAATCCGAATGTGAATTTGCTTACCTTTAGGAATAAATCATCTCAGTAATAAATTAGCGTAGGTTACACATATGCGGTTTTGTTGCTGGTTATTAACTATAGACCAAGTGTACAAATGTGTACAAATGGATTTTTCTTTACAGAGGCAGTAACGATGAAAAAGCAATTGAGAACAAACATAACGCCATAACTGAACGTGAGCCATCAGATTCTGTAGTACACTCTGGTAGAAATGCTAATGCAACTGGTCGTCACTTTACTGCAGGAAGTAGTGAGGTCTTAATAATGTTTCTGTATGTCAGAATTTTTCTGAGTGTAACGATCTATAGAATGTTAACAACACTGCTCGTACAGGAAGTTGCTGGGATGTGATGTGTATCTTAACCTTTAGTGACACTTCAGTTTTAACTATACCTCTCTCTCTCTTGTAGACTTAAAGCTGTATTTAATACTGATCTTTAAGTCGGCAGACAACAGTGGGATGTAGTTTTTATACTCTGGAGTATAGACTCCACGGCATGTTCACCATGATAAATATCAGCTTACTGAAGTTAAAATGTAATTCTTAAAAATCTCGTAGCTTTGTGGACTAGCTGAACTGGGAACTTTTAAGAAGCTGCATGTTCAAATCTGACAACCAAAAAAGGTCTTGTTTCACATAACTGTGGCATCCTGTAGTCTTTTTTTTTTTTTAAGCTAGTTGCATATTGCTTACTAGGAGGCTTGACTGCAAAGATGCTAGCGCTGATGAAAAATTGTATAGCTACATTAAAGCGAAACTGAAAAACAGATCAAAACCTTTATGCGATCCTCAGGAAGCCGAGGAGTGTGGACTAGAATTCATCTGTCTGACAAGTACTGTTGGAAAAAGATTATATTCTGCTAGTTCTGGAGGAATAGTCAACATCCTGAAACAAATAAACCTTCTTTGAAAGCCCTACCTGTGGTTTAATTTGGAATATTTCAAAATATATTTTATAAAACTTTTACAGAAAGATCAAACTCAAGTCTCATGCAGTGTGGTGACTCATACCTACCTGGTACTTCACATTACTGTTTAAAATGCTCTACTGATCTGTGAGGATTAGCTATATGTGGCTAGAGCCACAGTAACAACAGCAGTCTGCCTCATGTTCATAGAATCATAGCATTGTCAGGGTTGGAAGGGGCCTTAAAGATCATCGAGTTCCAACCCCCCTGCCATGGGTAGGAACTCCCCTTCCAACCTGGCCTTAAAAACTTCCAGAGATGGGGCTTCCACCACCTCTCTGGGCAACCTGATTACGTTCATGATTATGTCTGGGTCTGATGCATAATTGTCACAAATGTAAATTAATAAAGGTGTGTGACAACAGTATGAACATCATTTGGTCCTTATGAACTCTTTTTTTTCTCAGCTCTTCAAATTCCAAAATACTGAAAACAAGAAGCTGTAAAACCATTTTTTATAATTGGTTATAGCTCTTTAAGGTTACACTAGATTTTTGAAGTGTCTCAAAGTGTGCACTTGTAGCAAGCTTGAACTTCTGTGCAGTAAAGTCTAAATTTTTTGGTGTTTTTCGCAGGGTAGAGCAAGTTACTGTTACTGGCTTTAAATCGCTGATGTGAAAATTTCTCCTTTGGCTATAGAACAAAATCCAGCCATATTCCTGTTTGTGCTGTAATTGATACAATTGACAACTTGATAAATGACATGGGAAAGGAGCCAGACTAATTACCTGCAGAAATATAAACAGTGGTCAGGCTGCCTCAGAGTTTACAAAGGTGACCCTGAAAGAGAGAAGGGAGCTTTAGAGTACATTCTGGAGCTGCAGCTGTTAGGAGACCTCTACTTAGGAAAATAATCTTACCTCAAAGGGATATCACTTTTGGAGATGGCTGTGGTTCAATTTGTAACTGGCTGGTTGTGAGGCCATAAATATAATCGGATAAGTACACTCCAAAAACGCAGCATTTCTTATGGAAATAAAGAGGTTCTTATTTGTCAGTTTGGGTGGATTTGAGCGCTGCAGAATTAAATCTCTTAAATGAGATTTGTTTTGGGCTGTTGTGCTTTAAAATAAAAACACTTAGCTTCGTAACTAAACTTTTGAGGGCTAACAAAAAGTATCAGGACTATAATTGTTCTTTGAAAGGGAAAAGAAACCACACCTGATAAAAGTCCCTGGAGACATCCTGCAGAGTCCTTTGAGAGCTATCTAGCAGAGTAATAAATAAAACAAGCAGTAATAGATCTGTGGTAGTCTCCAGGGATGCAGTGCACGGTGCAATGTCGATTCGGTACCTTTAGCAACATCCCTCAGGGCCACATCTTCTTTTTCTTATTTTGTCTTTTTTGATTGTTTCATCCCAGCAGCTTGTTAAACAGCACAACTCCAACTGTCACCCAGATTGTCTGTGCTGTGTGTGACAAAGTTTGTGCTAAGCGGTGGCAGCCTCAAGGCTTCCTGTCATGCATCTCTTCAGAAACTCTCACTTCCTGTAAAGATTAGCAGCCTTTTTTTTCTTTTGAGATCACTAATTGGTTCTTCTAAATCATCATTGAATTGAAATAACAGTTGAGTATTTTTCTGTCTGAATCTTTTAAGTTCACGTTTTCAAGACTGTCTTAGTCTACTTGATGGCTGTAACCTTTGGGCTATAAGGAGAATAATAAATATCATGCAAGTTTGCAGTGCTTCTGCAGCTGGACATAAGACTTTATTTTGGCAGAGCACGTAGGGGTTTTTTTGGTATGGTATAAAGTGACTAGTTTTGACTCTTGAAACTTCCGATAATGATTCTGTGATTTTAATTTGCTGGTGATGTGTGCACACCACGTCTGGAAAAACACTCTTCCAGTATACTTGAAACAATTCCTACTCTAAATAGCAGGATTTGTAATGCTGCTTGAAAATCAATTTCTTGGAGTGGTTGAAGGCTTTTATCTAACATGAGCCATCCTACAGTCTTTTGAAATGAGATGTTAAAGTTCTTGTCCTAATTAATGAGATGCAAGTTTTATACTGGCTTCATAAGCATTTTTGTGAAAGCTGCTTACAGTCCTTAGGACTATCTTCTCACTGATTTTTGCGAGTCGTTTAGGCTGTATACTGAACCTTAAACCTTGTTAGAATGTCTCTTGTCGAGATACTACAGATATCCCTTCGTTCTACCTTATTTCAAGCTTCCTCAGTTGATTTAGAAATTGCCATACCAGCACTTCTCAGTGTGCGGTTTTGGTTGCCCTCATTATTCCATCTGGGAGAGCCAAGGGAAGTGAAGAGGTGGCTAGGAGTGAATCTGTGGCTCACTTGAGGTCATCTTTGAGAGAGGGAGCTTGCTTACTTCTTGTCTTACAGGCACAACCTGCAGAATACTCCTTCAGTCCACGCAGCAGAGGATAAACTTTGTGTTACTAATGTTGTGTGCTCTGTGATGCCATCATCTCAGCCCAAAAAGAGATCCTTGCAACGAGGGCTACAGATGTTGCCAAATCTTTTTGTTTTTTTTCCCCTAATAAGCCAGAGATGCAATGCAGTGACCAGAAGAATTCAGATTCCATTCTCAAACATGCATCCAAACTTGATCCTAGCTGGTTTTACCTGGTGGTGACAGGTGCATTGCACATATCCTGATTATGCTAAAGTACTTCCAGATTTGCCTGGGCAATTCCACGCAGCAGTGTGTATTACTTTACTTGGATCACAAGTAACTCAACATGCTCTCAGTTTATTTTTCAGCAAAAGAAGCTGCAATCTGTTAAAAATTGGACTGGTATTGGTATATATATATTTTTTTTGTCTTCCAGAGGCTATTCAAGTATTAATATATATCTAAAGTAGTAAGCAGTTTTTGAGGATAACTCATTCTAAATCAGAGACACAAACTCACTGATTTTGGATTTATCGTTTTAGGTCTAAGTAGAATTTTTGGGTATGCTACCTACATACTCAGAATCTAGAAATCCTCCAAAAAGTGTGTTTATACACATATAATATATATATATTATATGCACATATATTATATGGCCATCTGCCTTGTAACTAAAATATCGATGAGCTTTTAAGCGATGTGTCAATGCCACTGGAACAAATGCTTCCCCCGGGGCTGTGTGTTTTAATGCAGGGGGTGCCATATCTTCTCATACTCGGTCTACTAGTCAACGTGATTCTGAAATCTTCTGATTCATCTCTTGCCAATAGGCTGGGCAGCGATTTTCTGGAGTATCTGTTCTCAAGACAGGATCGCTGTGAAGTCTTCTAATTTTGCAAGTGGTTAGCAGGGCTCTTACTAGTATGTTGCCAGTAAGATTTAAAACAGAGGAAGTTTTGGGAGCTTCGGTAAGTTGTGATGTGGATGCTATGTTTTGAGCCATAGTCCAGAAGGGTTTTGATCCTATCACCTCTGTTAATAAGCAGTCATTGATAGAAACTTTTGATAGGTATCCTCTGAACTGCTTTTTTTTTTCTGCCTTAGGATAGCAGATGGTGTGGATAACCCCGTGACTTAGATCCCTGATATGGGAGAGAAACTTTTGTTATTTTGGTTTGACAGTTCTGGATCTTCTTTTTCATCTGAATGGTTTCAGCCATTCCTGATGTTATTGTGTCAGTAGTTGAATATCGTGGGTTCTGGTAGCAGTTTTGGGGCTAGCAACAGAAAGTAAAAAGCTACAAATGGAAAAAAAACCTCATTTAAGTGATTGAGAGTTTAATTGCCACTGTTTAGAAGAATGTGAAAAGAACGGAATACTTATCTCTTCGTATGCAATTGTGGCAAATCAACTATGTAGAAATGCTGAGCTAAACAGAAGATAGTTCAAAGCCGATAATAACAATTTTATGCATTTTATCTGGTTTTGGCTAGTTAATATAGTCTTATGATAGTTTAAGACTATCCAGCTGATGTTGTTGCCCAGTTTTCCTTTGACATTTTCCTCTTAGAGTAATAACCCCGTGACTTGTTTCTGCTTTGCTTACAAATTTGACCCCAATCTGAATGTATTTTGCCAGCCTCTGTCCTGGCAAAGACTAATGACATTCAAACAATAACCCACAAATATTGCTATTAAAAGCTTCAGCAATCCAGGCTGATTATCTTAAGGATCTGCAAATCTGTGTACGCTTATGTAATATGCATCTGGTAATGGCAATTTCTGAGCTGTTACCAGGTTTTGCTTAAATACTGCAAAATGTTACCAAGTCTGTTTTCAAATCTGCTTCTTCGAAACGAGGTTTTTATTCTTACAGATATTTTCCAACATAAAACTATTTTTGATTTGTTTCTTTATTCATCTGCTTACAGTATGCGTTCATTTGGGAAATGTAAGTCGTGTATCTACTTAAAGCTGGAAGATGCTAACTGAGTGTGCTGTATTTTGCTGTAGCTGATTTGGACTCGGAGCCCTTGAGTCTTCACTAAAGAAAAATATGATAGGTGAGATTAAACTTGAATTGGCTAGTTCTTGAAGCAGTCCATTCAGACAAGCAGAAGTGATAAGATTGATGTATCGATTGAAATAAGAAGTACTGGCTGAAAAGTGATTGTTGTTTGTTTGTTTTATATTGCCCTCTCTGGATGTAGACAAGTGAAGATTTACAGTATGTAGAATGGCCTTTGGGGACATGGATTTTGTTTGCGTTTGTCATGATCTGGGGTGTGTTGTTAGGTTTGCCAGTAACAGCGTACTGGAAATGGAGAAACTGCAGAAATGTCTGATACAAAAATAAGACTTTAAGTTTAGTTTTAGTATGTTTTTTTGGTGGTTTTCTTGATTTCCTTTACATGCAGCTTGAGCTTTTTTTTTCCCTGCAGACAAGCAGCTTGAAAGCAGAATGCATTTCGAGTTATCTGTACCTACGGGGCAGGAAGGGGGGGAAATACACAAGGCACTTAAATTTGATTTATTTTTTTTCTATTTTTTTCCTCTTGATGGCAAATATGAGCCAGTTCAGGTGAGGGTATGACTCCTTTTGCTGATCTCATTATACAAGCCTGAGTGCATCTGAAAGGTTCAGTATTTACCCTCAGGAATAATAAAAACCCCCAACCCTACAAAAAGAAAGAGGCTCCAGGTTGCTGCTGAAGATTTAAATGCTGTAGTACATTAATAGATTGTGCGTGGCCTATACCTGAAGGTCCCTCATTAAAAAACCTGTCTATAATACTCAATCTTGCTTTAGGAAAAAGTGCATATATTTCCTGTGAACTCCTTTTGGTTTTGTAGACTACCTGCCTGATGTTCAGTGCTTTTTAGTGGTTGTGACAACAAAAAAAAAAAAAATTAAAAAAAAAAAAAGAGAAACCTGAGGAGGAAGAACAAGGAATTTTGGCCTCTCAAGATGTAGTCATCTTGTGTTTGCAGAAAGTAAAAAGATCCCAGGGAATTCTGTTTCAAGTTGCATTTGTGCTTGAAGTAAATTTCATGTACAGAACAAATACAAGTAGTTAACATCCTCTTGTTTAGAGGTTATACTTTTCCTGTCTGTGTTGGAAAAAAAATCTTTCCAGTTGCTTTAGGTTGTAATGCAACTATTTAAGAATGGTCCTATAGTTTAATTTGTTCTTTCTGTCCGGGTGTTAGCAATGAAACCAGTTTTTTCCAAATGTGTTTCTTGGTTTTTATTATATCTGTAAAGCAAAACTTGCTCCGGTTGGGTTAGACTAATACAGCTTAATATCTTGAGCTGTTCATTTTTTGCTTTTTTTGACAGAGTGGTGATTTTTCTTATGGTTGATGTCCCTAGAGTTTCCAGGGTGTTTGCATAGATGCATCAGGTGGGATACAGGGCTTGTTGTGGAACTGTCTGTGTGTGGGGAGGGTAAAGATCAAGTTCCAGAACAGAAATACGGCACCAATTGCAGCTTATCGGCGCAACCAGACGTGGCTACATTTGTGTGCTAGCACTTTAGACAGGAAAACCAACCAGTTGTCTTGTCTATAGCTTGGGACTGGGGTTTCAAAAAAGTGTGTTTCTTCCTCCCATCCAAGATGAAATCTTACTTCTCAAATGTGGGTGAATCCCAGAAAACTAAGCAGACTGCGGTTTGATTTATTGATGTTAGAACCTTAAAGCTGTCGTTATTGTTCACTTCTGGTTTCTTCTAAGGAACTTTCAGAGTTGAAAAGGCATTTCCAGGACAAAGGTGAGGAATAGCAGAAAAACTTGTTTCTTAGGATGTACATGATATGAATTTTCAAGTTTTAGGACCAGGCAAGTTTAAAGCAATTAACTGATTCTGAAAATTCCTATTGCTATGAATGACTAGTTCATGAAAGTATCATTAATGTAATACTTGTACTGAAGTTTGTGGATTTCTTCACTGTTTCTTACCAAAATACTTCCCTTTGTATTCTTAGTTTAGTAATATCTTTCTGACTAAGCTACCTACTGTTGACACATCTCAGGTCCTCAGTTTTTTACAGACTTGTGGGTTAAATATTTTTGTAACACGGGAGCGTGTAAAGTCATTTTATACATGTATTGAGACTTTAAGCTGTGTGAGGGCAGTGGCTGGTAATGGTGAACATTTTGCTGCTATTTGTTGTGAGGTTTTTTAGTATTTTATAATAGGTTGTGAACTTGCACATTTCATCTCTGAGGTAAAACTTTGTGACCATAATTTGGGTACTTGAAAGAGGTTATTTTGGAACCAGAGAGACATCTATCCCAAACTAGCATCTGTGACCTAGTTAGTAGATAGCTAGCTGTTCCAGAAGATTTTCTGGATCTGCTTCTGAAGAGATATAGAGGAAGAGCTCTGAAGTGTTGAGTTGAACAAGAGTCAAAAAACCTTGCAGAGTATTGCTGCCCCAAACGCAGAGATGTTGGGAAAACTACTAATGTACCTATGCTGTAAATGATTTGTGCCTGATAAACCCATACTGTAAGATCCCATTATTCCTTGGCATCTGGGAGAGCATCCTTAGATTCCAAACTGTGGAAGTGATAGGGTTTTGAATTGGAGGTTGGTGATAAACTGGTTCAGAAGAATCTGCAGGAACTCTGGTAGGTTTTTTCACATATGAAAATTAACATTAGTGCAAGCAGTAATTATCAAAAATGGTGAAGCAACGAAATGGTTCAGTTTTGTGAGGAAAGCTTAAGTAGCTTCACATTAGGTCAGGCTAACCAAAGGAACTAAGCCAGGATCTGGTGTGATGAAACAGCTGTATCTTCAACATCAGCAAAATAATTCCCCAAATTCTTTTTGTGGTAGCCTCTGCTATTGACTGTTACTGCAGGCTGCTGGTTGATGTTCTGAATTCGTCATCTGAAGGTTGACTTCACTGCAGTTCTTCAGTGGTTTGACCTCTGAGAAAACAGTTGGGGCTTCTAATGTGGCAGTTTCTAAGATACTAATTTCTAAAGTATGCTTGTGTTGTGTGATTTTACTGTTGTATCATATTCAAGACTATGCTGCTGAACTTCTGATCTTGATAACTTTTTTTTTTTTTTGCAACCAACCACATGATTTGGACGAACTTGTAAAATTTGAAAGAGTGCTACTACTTTATCTCAAATAAGTGATAAATACTAGGTAATGACCCAACTGATCGGCATGGTAACTAAATCGGTGTGGATGAATGCAGTTAAAAAGCAGCAGGCATAGTGATGCTTTAAGTATGTTTTGTTGCTTAAGAGGAGCATGAAATCTGAGGAAGCTGGCATTGGAATTCAGAATGGAAAGAATGAGTTGGTTGATGTAGAAAACTATTTTCCACTTTCCCTTTGACTTCTGTCCTTATCTTCTTTGGCAATAATGTGCAGGGAAGTGGTATCTTTTGTTTTTCTTCTTCCTGTGTGGGAATGGTAATTGTTCTTGCTTCTTACCTATTCAGGAAGTATTCTCATTCCTCCTCCCCAACAAAACACTGTATCAGTCATTGGCAATGCTTTTTGTTTTGGTTTTTTTTTTTTTTGCTTTATTTTCTGACTTTGGCCTTCCTGAATCCTCATGTGGTCCCTGTGTAAGCCATCTGGCAAAACAAGGATTTCCCCCCGTCCTCCTCCACGTCCTCTTTGTGCTCTGGAATCAAACAGATTTTGTATCTGTGTTTGACTACCTTCTGTAGAAGAATAACAAGCATGGTTAAAACCTGCATCTAAACTTTGACTTCTGGAGCTGCCTTCTTCCAAACTTAGATTTTCCAGCTGGTAAATCAATCTTATCCATGGAAATGTGCTTACAGTTCTCTTGGGAATTTGCCTTATAGTCATTCCTGCCTTCTCCCTTCCCCCTTCTCAAGCCAAGTCTCTTTCCAGGAAGGGAAAAAAATCCATGGACTAGATTGAGCTTCAGCAGAATAGGGTGTCTCATTTCAGGTATACTTTCTGCTGCTTCTCAAATGACCAAAACATAAGTGACAGCTGAGTTGTCAGTTTGTCCTGGGTCAAGGGCAGTCCAACTCAGCAGTTTCCCTTTCCTCTTCCCCGAGTTTTGTTTGGAAGCAGTAGCAATTTGCCATTCTATGTAGTCATCCTCTTGTCATGAAGACCAGATGGAAATACGTCAGTTGTTTCATGTATAAATACTCAGTCCAACAGCTGTGAGTTTATCAGGAGTCACTGAGATCACAAGTTGGTGAGCAGCTTGTTAGTTTAGAGGGCTGTAAGCATTACTCTCAACTTGAAATAAAGCTGTACTATCAAACTGTTAGAAGCAGTCTAAGGCTCGCTGAAAGTAGGAGGAATGAAGTTGAATCACTTAAATGCAAATTCTTTTTTTCAGGTGAAGTTACAATTCTTCATTCTAGAGTATTACAGAAAGTCCTTATACTGATGATAATGTTTCAGCCGCTGATGCTGGATTTTACTGATGCTGTTCCTAAAATAGCCAAAAGGATTGATCTGATATCTTCTAATTGTCTCCTTTCCTTTTGTAGCTTTATTAGGTAGGAACATTTATCCAGACTATTACCCAGTGGTCTTTTGAGCAGTTGATAATTCTCAGTCAGTGTTTCAATATGGATTTCTAGTAAAAAAAAGCTGAGATACCTGATGTGATCCTAACTAACAATGAATCAAGTGTATTGAGATTCATAATAAATCTGCTTGACACTGATAATTGAGGGGATTCACTTGACTTTGTAGGCTGCAGAGGGGTTTTGCTGCCAACCTTGTGCAAATAAGCCTTGATTTATTCCAGTAATACTGAGAAAGTTGGAGTGGAAGTCTGCCAATGGCCATTGGCTGTTTGGTTGCAAAATGCAATCTGTTGCATGGACTTCTGAGCATAATGTGAAATAAAGTGCCATAAAAAAAACTTCAATGCTAAGTACATGATTGAGAAAGCCCTTTAATGGGAGAATAGGCATGGTCATTAACTTAAAATAGCTTCTCTGCAGAAAATAATGTCAATTGAGATTGCAGTTCCTGACTAGTGAAGACTGCAGTATATAGCTCTGAATCTGAATTAGAAGTGAAACAAAAAGTTGCGATAATTGTGCTATATTTACACTATATAACAGTGTAAATGCAATAATTTACACTAAAAAAACAAAACCGCACGAAACAGGGAAAGTGGCTGTGTTTTAGTTGAACTACCTGCTTCTCAAACCTTGAGAGAAGTTGTGCCTGTTGCTCTAAAAAGCTTTCTGGTTTAAAGCGGTACTTAAGGCATTTTTGATGTCTATACTTAACACTTCTAGCTAAACAAAATTAAATGCCATTGACCACACTGTTAGCTCCTAGTCTCTGCAGGCCTCCAAAAAAAAAAAAACCAAACCACCCCACCAAAAGAAATAAATCAAGTAGCTCCCCTAAACATAGTCTGGTTGAGTTACTTTTTCTCTGTAGATCTCATTTTTGCTTCCCGGTGTGGTGTGTTTCAGAAATGGTTTTCTTCTGGCTTGTAGAATTAGCTGATGTAGCGCCTGTGCGATAGAAGCCCTTTGCAGTCAATGTGAAGGAGGGGATAGACAGTTCTAGGGGCCTGGGGATTCTCGTGGGAGTGATGGAGGCTGATGCTGTTCTGGAGTCCTTTAATGAGGATTTTGTGGCCTTTGGAATGCACATATCCTTCAGGGAAAACTTGTGTTTGATTCCTTGTGTTTGGTCTGAGAGCGTCCTTTTCGTTGATGTATTGCTGGTGTTTATAGGTGTGTATTTTAAAAATAAAAAACCTTCCTTACTTCAAAATCATGATGGACTCTAAATTCTCCAACTGACTGTAAAATCAGTTGTCTGTGATAGGTCATATTCTGATAAATGTGGGTGTTTTTTCAGCCACATGTTGGTGTGTGATCTCTTGCTTTGGTGTCGAAAGCATTAGGAAGTCTTTCATCTGGAGGAATCTCATCTGAATGGCCATTTTCTGGTTTAGTGTCAGGTTTACAGTTTGAGGGTCTGGGAGTCATCAGTGTGTGCTCCTGGAGATAGCAAGGTATAGCTGTTAGCCTAGCTGTCCTGTACGGGTTTTGAACAGTCAGTTAGACATGGTGGGATAACAAAATATCTTGAGCCTTGAATGATGACTTCTGTCAAGCACAGATCAAGGGTCACGGTGCTGTGCACTTTATCACATGTTTGGACACATTAATCAAAGATAAGAGAGGTTGACCGTGTTGCTGGGGAAACCAAACTGAATTAATTTACCTTTTTATCAGTTTAGTTTCACTTTTTTTTCTTTGTAAGCTTCTGTGGCTATTGCGTTGTTTGGTTTTTAATTTTTCCTGAATGGTGGAAGCACAGAGGGTATTCCTATCGAGCCACGTGCCCACATTACCCCATAGTATCTAACAGGACTAGGACTGATGATAGTGTAACTTGCAGACTCCAAATAATAGCCCAAAGTTATTGTGTGAGTGGTGGGGTTTTTTTCTGTTTCTCCCTGAGTTAACTAAAAATCTAAGCATTATAGTAGCAGTGAGCTGAAGTTCCAAAAGAGAAGTTGTTTTGGGGAGTTCTTTGGATGAAATGACATGAAGAGACATTTTGATTACTCTTGCAGCCCATCTAGGCATTCCTGACAAAAATCCTACCCCAGCAATGTAGTATTTAAATGTTCAGTGAAAGACTTGGTGACATTGCCTGAAATGATGGTTAAAATGCTGAAGCTGTGTATAACAGACTTTGTTTGTATTAGCCCCCATCAGTTGCCATAATGGGCAAGTTGGTACCTATTTTGCTTCTTCTGAAAGTATGAAAGTTCGTGTGTCTTTCATGTTCATGACAGGCTGGGTTCCTTCAGTAGAGCTGCTGACACTACTTTAAAGGACAACATGTATCTCTTTCCAGATGAGCTCTATCCTTGTCGGTCACAATTTCAAAATTTTGTCTGATGCCATGAAGGCTTTTAGTTTTAAGCTGGACTGCAGTGAGTTGAAAAGAGTCTGGGTCTGAGAGCCCAGAATGAGAAATCAGTTGTGTGTTGTTGTAATACTCTGAGTTGGTGGAGTGTGAGTGATGCATGTGGTTAATATCGGTGTGAGTCAATTGTTTTCTCCTCTTGACCGTGTGAATACAGTTCCCTCATCCAGCGTTAGGAAGCTGCTTACTTAACTCAGTTTCTGCACTTTTTGGATGGCACAATCAATCAAGCGGATTGAGAGATCAGCTCTGTAACCTATGTATGTAATTTTCCTGGAGTTTGGATCTGTAATGGTCTATACTTTTGCAAGTTGTCTTTGGAAGAAATATGTTGGCAATGCTTTATGTTTACGTAGTGGTCATCTACTTTTAAAGCCTTTACCAGGACACGTGGGACTATGTCCTGGTTTGAGTAGCACCACTTAATTTGATTCCTGTCATAAGATCCTGCTTTGAATTGCCCAGCTAATGTGTGTACCTTAGCCACTGGGGCTGCAAAGTTCTCAAACTGGAGCTTTATTGCTTAAGAAGCTTCAGCCAAGATGGTCCAGATGCTTCAGAGAAAAGCACTTGCATCCCTTGGCATCTCAAGCTTTTGTACTTCCCAGTAGTGAAGCAGGGACCTAAGAGCAGTGTTGAGACAGGTGGGTTGTCTTTATGCTGAGGAATTATTTCCAAGTAAATAGTTTTCAGGTAATAAAGTTTTAAAATAATTGACATTTTCTAAACTAGAATTACTTGTAAACTGCATCCTTTTTAAACTCCGAAGACTTGATCCGCATTCTAGCCTGCCAGTAGTCCATGTTAGCGTCTGTGTGATGCCATATGAAGCAGTTTGTTCAACTTGCAATATGTGTTGGCTTTATAGTTCACAAATACATCAGTACTTTTTGTACAGCATGTGTGAGTCAAACCTTCAGGGTGGGAAATGCAAGATAGAAAGCTGTGCAATATAATTAATTTCCCTTGTTTGTGTTGCAACTGTTTAAGCTAGTAAAGTTTAATACCCTCAGAAAAGACTTGCTTCATTAGGACGTAAGTTTCTCTGGGGAAATAGGAATTGAAATTTTCAAAGTGAAAATATTTTGTGGAACAGCAGCCTGTATTTTTATGGCAGCAGCAGATTTTGCAGCTATTAACCTCAGTGTTAGATGTTCAGATGACAGAGGACTAGCTTTGGTAAAGGTATGTTGTAGTTAGACCGATGCAAACATCTATGAAAATATACTGCTCGAATGCCTTTAGTTATAGTAAATTCAGATCTTGCAAAGTGATTTTAAAAATCATGATCATTTTAAAAGCAAATGCCCTTGTCAAAATCTGTCTGCTTTCCCACAGGCTATGAGGGAAAAATCATACGAATAGAATGAAATGTGCGTGTGTATGTATGTGTGTGTGTGTGTATATATATATTTAATAGATCTGGCAATTATCTCTGTCCTTTTCTATCTAGTGTATTTTAAAATAGGGGCATTTGTGTGTTTACAGCTGGCCTTTTAAATACCTTTTGTTTTTTTCACATCAAACGGGACTCTTGATGTTGAGAATTTAGGTGAAATAGTCCCACTAGCAAACACTGTTGCTATACAGACTGCAATTAGATAAATGCTTGTGTATGTGTGGTTTGTTTGTTTTTTTTTTTAAATGACAGTAGTCATGATTGTGCAGAGGGAGTGGAAAAATAGAAGTCCAAAGAAATATATGTAAATGAAACAAGTGCAGAAAACTCTAAACAGTCTAAACATAGGTATAATCAGAGTAGTACTTGACTGCTTTTAGTTTTGTTCTAGTCTTTAGTATGTCGCAGATTGTATGGGAATTCCTTTTTCATTAGCTCAGAGCCAGGTCTGTGCTATGTCTAATGTTGTTGCCCCTCCTAGGAAGTGGGAACTTGGGAACTAAGGGTTGGCATGAGCTTATGATAGGAAAGGGCAATTATCCCTTGGATTACCTGGAAATGATTCCCTCCCATTTTAACAATAAAATTCTGGGTAATTGTAGCTATTCTTTCTGTGATCTTAAGATTTCACCCTGTTTTTACCGTACCGTTCTATTCCACTGTCTGTCTTTGGAAAGAAGGTGAATTTTGAAGAAAAGCGTCCTATGTCTACGAAGCTGACCACTGCCCCTAGGTCTCTCGTGAAGTCCTTATTTCAATGGAAGCATACAGAAGATAGTTGAGATAACAAGAGTTCATAGTGGCACAAATTTCAGTTTCCACCTTACAGTCGTCTTATATGTGTGACTAATTCTGAAAGAGTCGTTTGGACTGAGTCAGCAATTTAGTGTGTCGAAAGTGCTCAGGCTATCTCGGTTTGGTTTGTATTGAGCATTAAATTGCTCGACAGATGTAGAACTAACCAGATTGGTTATGTGAACCTTCAACGGAAGGTGACTAATATGGACCAGGTCTATCTGAGAAAGCATACTTTGGAATAGGAAATTACAGGAAAGTTTCTGCGAGATTTGACATGTATTAGAAGCATCGGAGAGATTAAAATAGCACCAAAAACCTAGGAACCTTGGTAGCCGGAGTGCTCAGAGGAAGAGCAAGCGGGGGGGGAACTGCAGTTTTTTGTTTGCAGTGCAGTCTGGATTTTATTATTTGCAAAGTGAAATCACAAGGTGGAACGTCTGTTTCTGATGGACAGGTATATTGCAGCTCATTCTGAAGCAGCCTATTTATAAATTTTTTCAGCCTGCTAACAGCTTTGAAGAAAGGATTGTACCCCTCAGACTGATTCATCTGTCCAATGTCTGCTTATTAGAGAGCTTGTTGGTCTCATCCTTTTTTTCACAATTGCAGGCTGTTAAGTATTGATGCAGGTGCAGTTAATCATAAATTTTGAGTTTTAAAACTTGCTAATCTGTACTCTGAATATTACTGCTGGCTACTGAAGCCTGTTTCTCGTATTTCTGAGGTGCTGCAGCAGCAGGAGCTTTACGCTTGGCCCTCACTTTTGGTGAACAATTAGAAAATGAGGAGTAGTTAAAGGATATACCTTTCCTCTCTGCCTCATTTGTAATAATTCAGTTTTGTAGCCCAAACTAAGAAACTTGCATTTCTAAGAACGAGACTGTGGTGGTAACAAGAGAACTGTTAAGAATTTTCTTGTGTTTTGAGAGATTTAAAACTTTGTAAAGCCACTTCCACTTTTTGATCCCCTAGCGAACAAAGTCTTAGAATTGGACTCTGGAGAGACTGTTTCACAGAGCTGTCTGTTGAAAGTACTGAGGTGTCTGTTTGGCTTATATCCATCCTGTGGAAAAATAGTTTTATATTGTTAGCAGTAGAGTCTTAAGCTGGAAAAACTACATAGCTACCTGAAACCCTTCAGAAGAAATTAGTGAGGTTCTTACCAGTATCTCTAGATACTCAGCATTCTAACATTAGAATTTTGATTGGAAAGTTTATCTTGACACTTGATATTGTTTCTCAGTTAATTGAAGAAAATGTAGGAGTGGCGACAGAGGATGGTCAAAGGCACTGGTTCTGAGATACTTTCAAACTGCTACTTCCATGGACTTTGACCTGCCTCTCCTCACATCCTGTTGCGTGGTAGGTGGACAAAAGACTCTTACTCTGAAAATTAATATGGCTGCTCAAATAGATTCCTGTGCAGAGAGATCTGAGTCCTGTCTCTGCCTGTGAAAAAGGGATCTTGTGGTCTCAAGAGTGGGGAAGGATAATTCTTGATTGACCTTTCTAGCAGGAGTAAACCTGTGTACTTGTTAATCCAGTAACTTGTTCAACTGGTAACTATAACCAGGTCTGAGTGTCGGTTACCTTTATGGTACTGTCTTTAGCTTAACTAAAATTGTTTTACTAGGGTGTTGTTTAGGGTTATGTGCTGGGCAGGGAATTTAATTTAAACAGAATACGGAATGTCTCAAATCTACTTAGCCGCTGTTATCCCCACAGAAATGTAGTTATTGCCACTGAAGCAAGGGATGCAGCACCAGAATATTTGTGCAGCTTTTCTGACAAACCGCTTTGATTTGGGTTCCAGCTTCCGTGGCTGTTTGTGTATGTAGGCTTGCTGAACGCGTAAGAGTGTTCAGATGGAGCCATGGTACTAAGGAAACTTTTGCAATGTTAAATGTAATTAATAATTTTTGTGTATGATGCACAGAGCATCAGTTATTTCACTGCACGGAAAGAGTATTTGAATCTTTTTTAACTTCTTTTTGGGGATGATGCTCTTTAGTTCACAGTTAATTAATTTTGAACTGCAGATAAGAGTTCTTCAGCATGACAAAGTAGGAGGTAAATTGCAAACAAGGAAGCCTACTTCCAGGTTGTGATGACCCAATTCAGATAGGCCCTTTAGACCATGACGTACTTAGGCATTGTAGTTTGTCTTTAAGAAATTCCTGCAGTGTTCCTGTTCAAACAATTGAAATAAAGTGGCACCAGACCAAGGATGGGCACTATGACTAAAGCACAGAGTGATGAGAAACAGACTTTTTGGATAAGCTGTAACAGTTTGAATAACTGATTCAGAGATAGGTTCTGGTGAGTATCCGATGTCTTCTAGGTCTTCTGGCAGTGCGGGATTTTCCCAGTAGCATTCTTCAGGAAAAAAACACCCAACTTTGCTTAATACAGAATAGCCTTGCCACTGATAGTAATACCATATGTAGGCCCCAAATTCCAAGAAAAAAATCCTGAAAGTTCCACTTAAGCTGAATTTTAGTTGTCAAAACCTTTTCTTGCAGATCAATAAATTACTTAAGGGTTTGGTGATTTGTGTGTGTGGTTTTTTTTTTCTTTCAACTTCTATAAAGATGGTCCTTTTATGTCCAAGGTGTCCATATTGCCTTGATTTACTGTACAGCAACAGACTTGCTGGTTTTGTGTTGTATCCTATGTTATTAATAGATAATAGGAGCTGACTGGTCCCTCCACTTGCATTTCAATTACACTATGTTTTCTCTTATATTTTAAGTGATTTTTAAATTATTCAGTCGTCAGCTATGCAGCTAATTATGCAGGGTGTGCTTCATCATGCCAGTACTTTTAGTCGTTCATCCTACCACTACCGTACTGTTAAATATTTGAGTGTTTTCTTTCTCCTGATTTGACTATACTCAATTTCCTTACTCTGTAAAAGATAATATACCTATTTAAAAATTTGCTTTAGTGGTACATTTGATATTTTCTGAGATATTTCTGATACCGAGTAATGTTTTAGATCTACATCTTATATGGTGTTTACGAAGAAAGATGTACACAGTCAGTTGTAAACATGGATGTCTCTAATGTGTGCATTAGCATTGTGAAAGTCTATGATAAACATGCAAGTGATGTAAGAACCTGGTTTCATAAATCAACCTGTTAGGTAAGCATGGAAAAGTTATGACTTCCTTCCTGTTATGAGAAGCCTGGGATGAAGATGGTCTTTCAGGTACATCACAGGAAGACTGCATTGTTGCAAAAGGTGCTCCTCCAGAGCATTTTAGGGTTTTCAAATTTGTGAAATGCTAGTTCTAATATTAATATTAGTATTTATGAAAGAGACCTCCTCTAGAATGCAAATTTTGGTCACCCCACAAAATGCACTGTTTCTGGAACTGTTTAGTCTTTCCCTACGTAAAATCTCATTTTGAGTTCCTCTATCTTGGAAGAACATGTAGAACACCTGGCAATTATTTGAGGCGTTTATGATGAATCCCTGAAGAATCACTAACTGAGAGATCTGTCTCTGAAGGAGAGATGTCTGACATAGAGTTCTCTAGTGATTATTGTAAGGATTTTCTGTTGGCTGCCAGTACTTGGCTTACACTGTATGTCACCCTGTCACAAATGATAGTAATCCACAATTTTGTAAATTAAATGAAGTACTTTTTTGGGAAGTGTTTGCAGAAAAAGCAAAGCTGGAGAGAGTAACGCTTCTAGTAATCAGGCTGCATATGTACTGATGTATGTAAACTTGAAGCTAATGTGTAGTATGGACTGATGTGAGTTCATTTTGCAACTGAGGGAGAGTAGGGGGCAGCCTTGCTGGGATTGCTGCTCAAATACTTGCATATGCAATTTGAGTCTATCGCCTCTAGGCTTTATGCTGGGATTTTTGCGAGGGATCTAGTTAGAGGCACAGGAGCATTACTAGTTCCTGTGTACCTCCTACTTTAATCTTTAGAGTCATCTTGACACTTCTGCATAGTTTCCAATGAGCACATTAATGCAAATTTTAAACATACTGAGAAGTGGATGTAGCTAATTCTTCCACTTTGCCAATAGCTCTTGTGAAATATATAGGATGAAGAGTTGTAGTATGGTTTTGATTCTCTAAATTCATTTGCCTTTGTCAGAACCACTTCAGCGTTCACCCTAATGTTCTAGGCATGTAGCTACTCGTAAAAGGACTCATAGTCATACAGAAGTAAGTCAAACAAAAAGAGCTAAAATTGCTCTTTTAATGCACTGAATTAATCTGTAAGGTAACCAGAATGGATTGTGGAGGAGGCTTTTTTCCTGCAGTGTTGTCACCCCCTGAGTTGAGAAGTGGATTTTCACAGTAAACTTAAACTGAGATGGTTGTGTGTACCTTCCCTTTCAGTGACAAAGCAATCAATTCAGTGCAAATGAGAATTGACGTGAGCCGCAAAACTTTTAATGAGGCGTCTGAGCCAAGTGACAAGATGGTCCAGCTGGTTAATAGCTCATCAAGAATTCAGTTCAGCTAACACTCCAATTCTGTAATAAGCTGTATGTAATAAACATAAGCCTTATTGTGAACTGATATCAGATAGCAAACATATCCATTTATCTTCCATGCATCAAATAGATGAGCTCTTTGTTCTAATACTGCTTATTTTTTTTATATGCCAGCATTTTGATTACTATCCCTTATGTTCAGCCTCTCAGGATGAATAAATTGAGTAAAACTTTTAGCTGTCGTCCTCTTTTTTTTTTTTTTTTTTCCAGACTTCTGTGTAAGGAAACACAAATGCTGCCTAGAGCAACCCTAGAATAGAAACGACTGAAGCCTAAACAGTTGCTTGCCATTCTTAGACCAGATTCCTGAGGACCTGAGAGATTCCAGAGGAGGTCATGTCTAAGCCATAGGTTTCATATCTAATGTTTAAAATTTTTCTCTCACTAGTTGTGTGAAGAGCAAAGGAAACTATCGTTAATTCAATGAAGTATGAGTATAGTTTTTTAATTTACTCTGAAGCTGCTGTGTAGTTTTTAGGGCTGTATTCTGAAGAGTGAAAGTTTCCCAAAGACAACTGTGGGGTGAGGCAATGTACTGTTTAGTCTTAGTCATTGTTTTCTGCAGAAGTGGAATTTGGTTCACTTCTTCAGTTTGGCCTACTTGGCCTATGAATATTTGTGCTGATGAGAGAGTGGGGAAAGGAGCAGCACAGACTCATATCGATGTGTATATTCAAACACAACAGAGCTCTGGAAAACAAACTAGTAATCCAGTAGAGACTCACAGATAGTACAGGTTTGATTTTTCCTGGGAGAAGTGAGGTGCTTTACTGCCAGGTACCTCACTTTCACGCTTCTTAAAATTCTAAGCGGGGTGGGGGGGGCAAGTGGAAACTTAGAAATCTACAATGGCTGAATTCTTTGAAAGCCTCTCAGCTGGACAGAATATTCCAGCCCTTTTGGAGTTGTGCATGTTCTTTTCTCCATCAATATCTTTTCAAGAGGGACTTGAGGTATAGCTGGCTGCCCCAGTCTCTAGGCAGCATGCTAGCATCCGTCTGTCTCTGGTGAGCAGTAGGCATCAGCCTTCCATCGAGTATTGCACAAAGTATTGAGTGCACCAGTGTGGCAGTATAGTCACTTTTGGCGTTGCTGAAAAGAAAAATTCCCACAGTGCTACTATGACAAAAGATAAACGTTGCCATTGGGAGTTGTACTTCTTAAGATTTCTTGTGAGCTTACACAAAGACAAAACATTCTGAGCTAGCGTTGCCTTGCAAAGAAACAGAAGTGGTTATTCTGCTGCTGTGTTCGTGATGCGTTTTGTGTTTGCATGCTCCTTACACTGCTGATCTAACTTCTGCCATTTGTTCAGTGTGAAGAAATGAGGCAGAATATGGCTTCGTATCTCACTGAGTTGGTGAGCTCATCTCTGATGCAGTGTTTCCAACTTCCTTTTATGTTTTTTTTTAAAGCATCTTTGTTTTTGCATATTCTAGTTATTCCCTACTGCCTGCATCCTGTAACAGCAGTAACGCTATTAGCGCTAGACTTGTTCTGGATGTTCTTGTGAACTACAGGATCCTGGAAACTTGAGGATTTACCCAGCTTTCTTTTCTTTCTAGCTGAAGAACTGGAAAGACCATGTAATTGTGACTAGTTACAGTTCAGTTGTGTTTCATGATGGTAGACCTTGGTGTAAGCAAGCACCAACTTCAGTTTTGCTGCCTTTTCTGTTATCGAGAGACTCTTGCTGAGGATGTGTCTTCAAGCATAGGTTAAGTCTACGATGTTTCTGCCACCAGGTGTCTTAGATGCTCCTCCTCCTGCTTGCACAGATGCTACTACGTATTTAAAAGTGGGAAGTGACCACAGAAGAGGAATATAAATATTGTTCATGTTCTCCCCCCTGCTTCCTTGTGGTGATAAATGATAGCTTCATCAAGTGAGGGTTGCAGGATAAACTGGGGAGCAGTGCTAGTATCTTTCAGTCACAGGAAAGACATAGGCTTTACTTGCAGATCCCCCCCCTCTCCATGTTAAGACAAAGTGGTATTTCTTATTTTCTGAAACTTACTCAGGTATTGATTCTTTCTGGGTATGTATAATTGACTTCTTCAGACTAAGTCCTGACTCGTGAAAGCTTCTGTCTGATCATTAAGAGTTTCATTTCCCTCCTCTTCTTCTTTCCACCATCAGTGTACCCAAGTATCATTTCTGTGAAGATATATGTGTAATCTGTGTCTTTAGTTCTAAGTTTTGAGCAGCAGCAATAAACTTGCATACATTTGCTCTATCGCTTACCTGTATCAATGATAAGAGAAAGGACAAGAAGCAGTTTGACTTTTTGGTGTTTCTGACAAACTGCCTGCATTTCCTAATAAATTTGGTGCCATGCTACTATTGTTAGGCATTGAGATGCCAGAAACAAGCAGAAGAGAATGTACAGATAGATGCTTTGCACCAGGAAACTCTACAACTCAGGTGAATAATCCCTTAACCTTATGCTTAGATTGACTACTTGCATACTCTCCTGAAACGTAAAGTGCATTGAATACCTTGTGTAAGTGGAAACCTACAAAAAAGTATTTACCCTTCATCAGAAACTTCAAAAGCTGTAGTAGATGACTGGTTTAAGCCTACTCTTTTTCCATTGTGTTAGATATGTATATTGTACTTCACTGTTAGTCTTTGTGGAGTATGCAAATAACCCTGAGAAAGACATCTGTAGCTTATATAAAATTGATTCTTCTTGTGGAGATTTGCCAAGCAGCAACGTGAAATTGTACTTTGAGTAAGTGTTCACTTGGCATTGTGTGTCATTCCACTAACCATGCTCAAGAACTTTTGTCTTCCATCATCAAACTAAGATGAAGAGGAGAGGGACTAAGAAGTTTTGGGCCCTTCAGTAAAAGACAGACATTGAGATGCAAGAATGTGTTCAAAGAGCAGCAACAAAGCTGGTAAAGGATCTAGAGCACAGGTCTTACAAGGAATGACTGGGAGAACTGGCACTGGTTTGCCTGGATGCATACTTGGCTGTTCAGCTCCATTTAATCTTTTTTTGTTTTTTGTTGTATTCAGTGGTTTGTAGAAAGGTGGAAGGATCTGTGCAGATCCTTGATCAGTTTTCATGTCTGTTGCTGTAGAGGGATGTGTTTTGAACAGTTTCCTCCCACCGCCCCTTCCTTTTATCTCTCTACCTAGTGTGACACTGGGAAGTCTGAAGTGGTTTGTGTGTTGACACGAAAAAATAGATGCGGTTGTTAGCACTGAGACTTCCATTTCTAGGTACTAACTATGTAATGCTGGATGGTTTTTAAGTTCAGTGGATTCTTTGTTGATATTTTGTTAATCTAGCTCAGTGGTCACTGTGCTCTTTTTTCCTCTTAACTGCTAGATTTTTTCAAGATGAGAACACTGCAACCCACAAAGCCGCAGTTCCATTAACAGTGCTGAATATCAGAGCGCAGTCTTGATAGCTTCTCCTCTGGTGACCCCTCATTAACCTTGCTTAAAAGGCTTGCAAAGCCTTTCTCATATGCTGCAGAAATGCACACAGAAGAACATTTGTCTCTTCTGTATACTACTTCTTCCTCTGAATAATAGGCAGAGAGCAGCAGTATCTTCCCCTCAAAGTTTCAGACATTTGGAAAGCTTGATAAAATGCTGCTTGGTGTAACCTCAGCACAGGCTGAATCACAACCAAGGTAAATTACCTATCTATAATTCAACAGCACTTTGAAGTCTGTCGTGGCTGTGCATTTTCAGATCACGCCACTTGAAGAGAGGTCATTGCTACTAACGTACTGTGCTTTCTAGTGCACCTCTTTGGATGAAAGTTACGTCGTGTTGCTGTAGTGTAGTTGTTAAAAAATCCAAAGCAACAACCCACTAAACTATCTCTGCAGTACAGCTATGTAGAATTTCTGGATCTAGCAGCAGGCTATGCAGAAAGCTAGTAAAACCTGCCTGTAGTATGTAAAATGCCCAGTCTTTCTCTGTTTCCTCTTTATTATCTTCCTAATATTGTGAAAGAGGTAACAGCTAAGTTGTGTAACAGCTCACACTTTGAGTTTTTTTTAAAATACATAAAATCCAGTTCTAATTTGGCCTCTCTCATCTGTGAGTCTATATGTAGAAGATGGAGACTATGGGAAGATTTGAGACAGGTTTGTTCTGCTGTGCATAAAGGTTCCCTGGCACTTTGGCAATGTTAATTACACTTGAGAAACAGAAGATGGCCTTTGAGGCTTTATAGCATGGATTAGCAGATCTAGTTCCTTCCATATAGAGTATTTCTCTTGTTATCCACTTGTTCGGTATCCTGTAGCATGTGTTTGAGAGTCAAGTGCCGTGAATGTGTCTCTTCTGCATAACTGTGTCCGTTTAATGCCAGGATTTAGCTCAGGCTATTTGGTGTCAATTAGTGAAAACAGACAGTGGAAGCAAGACCCTCAGTTGAGCTTGCTCTGAGTGAAGAGCAGACTCAAATGGCCTGAGCAGAGTACAATGCCTTGCTAGGATGGTTCTCCTGCTGCTTCAGGTGTGTGAGCCAGGCTGTGCAACCACTTCCAGTAGTGCCACGTGCTTTGCAGGTGTCTGGTTTCTTATCACAGTGTTAGTAGGACAGAACTCGGGAGGACTGTGGAAAGTTAGAAGGGAAGACAGATGAGAAATTGCTCAGACTCAATGAGTGTGTGAGCAACGCAGTCAATATTTAAGATTAATTTAAGTGCCAGAAATGTGTTTTCTTTCCTCTTTAAGGATCCTGAATTAAGCCTTGACTGCAAAAAATCACTGAAGGAGTATAGGTATTTTTTGCTGATGAGCTTTGGGTTTTGTGGCTTGATACAATAGCTAATCTCGGGGGTGAAGGCTTGTTTTGTCTTGGGGTTGGTTGTTTTGATTTATTTTGCATTTATGTAAGGCACTTAAATACAGGGATAGAAAGAGGACAATAACAGTTCGGTGTGTATACGCTTAACAGGATTGTGAAAGCTGTCCCCTTCCCGCTGTCCCCTTCCCAAAGTCTTGAAAAATGCTCTTTTAAAATTTCATTAAATGATGATGCCTTATTTTCCTGTTACAGCTCTACTGTATAGCAACTTTGCGTGTAGATCTCATGTGATACCAAGATGTTCTCGTGCCCCTGCCTTTCCCGAAGTATTCGTACCTAACGTGCCTGGTAGCACCATTTCTTAGTCACCCGAACTACACATGGTGCTCTATTTTCTTTCTTACCTGAATAGTTTAGTAGCTGCAGCTACTTGAATTGCACCTAAGTTCTTTCATGTACAAAAAATTGTCACATTTGCCCATCCTAACAGCTTCAAAGGATGCCAAAGTGTAGTATTTGGGATGGGCTTTGTTCTAGTCTGTTGCTATGCGGTCTGAGAGATCTTACTGTCTAATATGTTTTAAGGTTCTGGTGTGTGGAATATTCAAGTTGTGAAAGTGGACTTGTCATTTTTAAACTGCATGTTAGCCTGTGGGCTAACTACTTGCAGGGCGCGTTAGAACGTGGTTTGTAGAAGCATAACCAGTCACCGTGTATACACATTCATTCTGTTGGTATAATTGTGCGTGAGATCTGCTATTTTCCTGAATGCTAGGGTTGTGGGTTTTTTTTCGAGGTTCTTTTTCTGTTATCTAGTGTTAGTATTAGGGGAAGAATTAAAAAACCTATTATGGATGAGCATATGGATTGTGTATCCAAGAAAATGAGAGTACCCAAGAGCAGCAATACATACTACCTTTATGAAACAAGTGACCTCTGTCTTATGTTCAGTTTTGCTGCTGCAGTACGCTGCTGAAGGGTGTGATGTTTCCTTGGTTGCTAAAACATAACTGCCTTCCCTGGGTGAAGTTTGTTGGCCTGCGTGTCCAAACTGTTCCCAGATCATTAGGGCACTCTGACTTCCAAAGAGGTGTTGAATTACTTAGTATATTACCTGTGTCTTGGTGTGTATGTGTTTTGTTTGTTTGGAGTTGTTTGTGGTGGTGGTGGTTTGTTTGTTTGGGTTTTGTTTGTTTGATTGGTTTTTTTAATACTAGCACTAAAGTATTGAGTGTCTCTTTTAAACGTCACAGATAGCATTTGCAGGAACACGATGCTACCAGAGAGAGAAATGAGTCAAAATATGCATGCCCAATATGCATGCCCGTTAAGAGTCTGTTCATTGATAAGAGTGCTTAGCACTTCTTTTCTCTTTGGGGCTGCTAGTACAGTAGCAGGGAAAACTGAATAAGGCACTGAAGGGAGATTAAGTTTACAGAGATGAAGATGAGAACTTAATGTCAAGTGCAGTCTAAAACTGATAGTAGTGTTTGTTGTACATAACTTGTTAGAATGCACAAAATAAAGAAAAATTAATTCAAATATATATCTGAAATCTAGGTTTTGGACAAAAACGAATGCAGGTGTTCATACTACTTCACTAAATGCAAAAGCTGCATAAAAGGAACTGTTGCAGACTTGGTTTTATAATTCCCATATAATAATTGGATTTACAGCTATACACGACTTTTAAAATATGGATTATATGGATCAAGTGCAGGGGCTGCAAGGACTCTGCTTTATTTTCCTGTAAGAATGATTATGTTACTGTGATTTTTGGACTGCTTGAGGCATTGAGTATTTCTTAGAATCAGGTATGCATGGCCCGT
The DNA here is from genome assembly GCA_013396935.1 of Baryphthengus martii. NCBI lineage: Eukaryota > Metazoa > Chordata > Aves > Coraciiformes > Momotidae > Baryphthengus > Baryphthengus martii. The sequence goes on from VWZK01012746.1 coordinate 97,147, forward strand.
TAACTGATGTACCTCTTGCAGCTCACTGCTTTTCTGTATCACGGCTCTTTATAGCAGTCAAGATTAACTGGTTATGAACAGAACTTGTGCTGGCCTGTTTATTGTAAGGAAAGGAAAACTCTTAGGTGGGTAAGATAGTTCCAACGGAAGTATTACTTCCATATTAAAAAAACCCAAACCAAACAAAACACATAAGCAGACAGGAATACTTAAATGTTTGTGGAGTGTGTTTTTGACATGTTATATCGAAATTTGCTTGTGCAAGTGTGTTCATGAAGGAGTGAGAAGAGATGACAGTGCTAACTTCTGCGGAGGTGAAATAGTTACAGGATTGAATGTTTTTGTTGTCTGTAGACTAAATTTGCAAGGCATAAGAATTTAGCGTCTTCCTAAGAACTGTAAAAGTATGTGCGGGATTGACACTCATAGGCACTGATCCTTGAGCTGATTTCAAACCTGTTTTCAGACTTTCACCTGGAAGACTTTTATACTTCTGAAATTTGTAGCTTCATCTGGAAGTGAAATTTGTCCATGCCCAGATGCTCTGTGAACCTCTTAGATCATTAACTTTTTATAAGTGACTACAGAATGGCTTAGATATTAGCATGGCTGAATGGTACTAAGCAAAGACCTTACTTGTAAACAAAGAAAAGAGGACTTACTGCCTGGGAGGACAATAGGAGGTTGTGAGCAGTGTAAGTAAACACTGTATGTTTTTACTACCTCCTTTTAATTGAAAAGGAAATACGAAGTGACAAAATTATTACTCAGATTTGATAAAGAGGTCGCAGATTATTCATAACTAACCGTTAGAAACAATGACTCTAAAATTCTGGGCTTAAAGTATAGCCTGACTTTTTTTTTTTTTTGCTTTAAATACAAACTGCATATGGATCCAATTTGTGTCAGTCAATCAATCTGGCTGGTGTGACCTGTGCTTTAGTAATGCATTGGTAAGTTGAGAACACTGGATGACACAAGGAGACTGTTCTCTCTTGAGATGTGCAGTTTATTCTGGTAGTAGCTGTTCAGAGCCTTGACGATATCTGATAGCCAGTTGTTGGTAGATAATACAATAGTATTACCCAGGAATACTTTTTCATGGTCTGTCCCTGACTGAAAGATTCTGTCTCTACTGTGAGTTATGTTTTTGTTTTCCTTGGAGCTAGATTACAGGTAGCTTGCTCAGTCATGAAGTGATGCTTTTAATCAAACAAAATCCAAGTCATAGTGTGTACTTCTAAGTGTAGAACAGGTGAATATGTTGGAGATGTTTAATGCTCTACACCCTATATGGAGGCTTAATCCCATCTGTTACCAGTGATCTGAATAGTATACACATAGGACTAACTAAATATTATTGCCATATACAACATCAGAAAGATGCTTTAAATGATCCAAGTTTGTCTGCTCTTGAACACTTGAATATTTGAGGACGTTTTGTCCTCCTTCCACCTCAAGTCAGGCAGTGATTAAATTTATTAGAGCAAGGGAGGAGGAAATAGGAAGAGGAGACAGTCTACAGACTCACAATTCTTACCTCTGAAATCAATCAGATTGTAAGGAAAAAAGTAAGACAAAAGGTTGTGTAATAGAAGATCTTCTACATAGAGTATTTAAGGATAATTGCAAACCAAATGATATTTAAGGCTGCTCGTTTTTGCTTGTTCACTGACTGTACCCAACTGTTTTTCAAGTTGCTACCTCTCTGAGTGAGAAATAAAGCAAAGCTTTCTGATGTACCTTTTCTTTTTCATTAGGATCGGAAGCTGTCCAAGTCAGAGCGACAAAGATTTAAAGAGGAAGCTGGCATGCTGAAAGGGCTTCAGCATCCCAATATTGTCAGGTTCTATGATTCCTGGGAGTCTACAGTCAAAGGAAAAAAGTGTATTGTTCTTGTGACGGAACTCATGACATCTGGAACGTTGAAAACGTAAGTAAACTAAGGCATGTCAAAGCATAAAAGAATCACTAGCACAAAATCGGAGCACTAGAAATCGATCACATTTCAGAACAGATGAGAAGGCAGTCCTTTTACTGAGGGCTAACCTTCCATACGGAAATCCTTATTTAAGAGAAGTCATATTAGCATCCTTTAAGTTACCGAGTTTGTCAGATTCTGCCTTGTGAAGTCTGAGTAAGTACATGCAGAAAACTGTCAGATTTTGGGAGCTCAGGAACATAGTGCTCTATTTTAACTTCTCTGAATTTTTATTTTCCTCTCTAACTGCTTTCCATTTAGCATGAGCTGGATGGTGGAGTTGAAAGCACGAATTAATTCCCCTCTTCTGGGAGGTTTTGGGTGGTACTACAGCACAAATAATACGTGAAAAATACGCTGCCACCTATTTGTTTAGCTGAAACTTCACGAAGAAGTACCTAACATAAATCTGAAGGCCTGCAGATGCCTGCAATTTCAACCTGTGAAGCAAATGAGTGAAACTAGGTCTAATTTTAAGCCAGAGTTAAAAAACCGGACACCAGTGAATCAAACTGCTGCGAGGGCCCTCTCGTGGTTTGTGGAGCCTGCGGGGAGTTACACTGAAATCACGCCTGTGCCTTGCCCCTCAGCGTATTCTCCAGCATCCTGTCACCGTTAATCTACCGGAAAGAAAACTGCCGGCATCTGAAATTCAGGGCTTGTGGATCGTTGTCTTAATTCAGTGCCCATTTAAGTCTTGGAGAGGCGTTCAAATCCTCAGTGTGTAAGCAGCCTGCAGGAGCTGGAAACAATTTGCAATCTATTTGGTTAAAATAGCCTGTGGACGTCGTCTTGTATTTTTACGATGCTTATCGATAGCCACGAATGGATATACTTAAAGGAGGAAAAAATGGCTCTTTAGGAGTCTGGACTGCAATTGCAGAGAAGTGTTTGTCTCTTGAAATAGTACGGGAGGGCTAAAGATACTGGAATTTTCTTTTTAGCAGTATGTTGAGGGAAGACTTTTCTGAAGTTATTTAAGGTGTTTCAGATAAAATAATGCGTCTGTTGCTTTCTGTGCGTTTTCAGAGCAGTAATAAAGTAAAGGTTTTGCAGCTCGGTGTAGATGCCTTTAAATAGAGATCCCTGATTTAATGCTAGAATATGTAGTGTTAGATTTAACTTTTTTCTCCCTTTCTTACTCCTTTCTCCCTCTCACAGTTTTCAATGTTTGGATTGCCTAGTTATGTGGTGGTACAAGCAAGATGATAGAGCAATAATAGACAGTTATAGACTAGGGTGTTGGTAGGAAGAAATACCTCAGATTTGCTGCCTGTAGGATTATTTTGTACTCTCAAGTATGGAGGTCTTTTTATTTTACCCGAAAAGAGCTAATAGACTCTTTAATTGAAGATCTCTTAAACTGGGTGGGTGTTTTTTTTCCCCACTGTTGTATAGTTTGTGTTATAATTGCGATTTAGTTTATTCCTGTCCACTTCACCTGAGACTTGACAGGTAAAATATATGGGAAATTTCTGATACACCAAATTTAGTATCATCACTTATTTCCTGCATCTCTGCCGTATTCCTAGATTTATGCTACACACTTGTGTTAGCTTATATTTGGCTGAGTACTGCTTCCATATCTTTTTTCAGTATGTTTACATTACCTGCATTTAATGCAAGTGATACCTTCCTCATTTCGAGACCTGTCTTAGTAGGATTTCTTATTGCTCCTCAAGCTGAGATGCTATAGGTCAGCATCCTGCTTCAGACAAACAAAACCTTGAGACAGAAAGGCAAACTCTAGTTCGTGTTTCTCTCTGTTCATTGAAGCTAGCTATTAAGAAAGCCTCGTGTACTCATCTTTGCTTGTATTCTCTGCAAAGGTCAAATATCCATCTTTCAAAATTCACTACTACCTTGTAAAACAGGCAAGAACAAGTTCAATGAAGGGCCACCAAGATGGTTAGGTGTGCTCTGTGAGGAGGGGCTGAAGGAGCTGGACTTAGTCATCCTGAAGAGGAGAATCCTTTGGGGGAGACCTGACAGCAGCCCTCTAGAGCATGTAAGGCAGCCAGTCAGGTTCTTTGCAGTGGTGGGTGGTGGGAGAATTAGAGACAATAGGCAGAAATGGAAATAAAAGAGGTTTAGACTGATGGAAGGAGAAGCTCTTTCAGTGGTGATAATCAGGCAGTGGAACAGGTTGCCTTAAGATTTTGTGCAGGCTCCGCTCTTGGACATACTGGAAACCTCTCTGGATACAGCCCAGAGTAACTAGGTCTGACATCATGGTTGACCTTACCTTGAGTAGAAGCTTAGACTAGAAATCTTGTGAGATCTTTTCAAATCTGAGTTATCCTGTGGTACTAGGAAAATAGAAAACATAGCGGTTAGTAGGATTGTCTGTGTATTTTTGGGTATTTATATGCACTTCCATTTTAAAACGGTTTCTGCCTTAAGTGACGTGTGATTTAGTTCCTGACAGTGTTATGGGAAATGACAGTAACACTGCAGGATGCTGGGTGACAGTTGGACCCAGGTCCTTTAACAGTGAGAAGCTGGCAGTGGACTAGCATATTTGAAACCAAGAATGTAATTAGGGATTCCAGATGCTGAACTGAAGTGCCCCTACCATGTGATCTTTGGAACAGGCTCAAGAGAGATGAATGAGGGTTGTGTCAATAGCAAGAATTTAAGTGGTAGCTGATGTGATTCAGAACCTCCTTCAGTATGTCTCCGTCCTTGGCTTGACTTTTTCTCTGCCTGTCTTTACATTCTGAGACTTGATTTCCTTCTGGAACTGGGTCTTGATTGCTTTTACAGATCTGTTTTCGCAGCAGGATTACTACTAGCGACTTGATTTTCCAGATCTTCTTTTGAACTGGAGAAATTAAAGTGAAAGGGATTAATAAACCGCATTTTTATATTGGCATTGATTCAAGTGATTTCATCAGGACTTTTTCTCCTGATTAAGTGGATATGCAGAAGAGACTGAGCACTACTGCAGAATAATTGAACATGACTTGATTTTATTTTAAGATTGTAGTTGCTAGACTGCAGTGCTGGTCACAGAATTTATCGCTAGTCTTCCAGTAGTGTGAAACTGGTCTTTATCTGAGACTTTGAGTAACATTGGCTGAATAAGCACGAAGTCCTTGCTGTACACAGCATGCTAGTCCCTTTCTCTAAATGTATTCCAGCCCATACTTTTTCAAAAGGAGGGAAACAACCACTCTTCATTTTTGAATTGTTTTATGTGGGGAGGTGAGAATATACAGCTGGAAAACACTTGAACACTGTCATAGGTTATTCGCCTTGTGGCATCTCTAATCTGCTGAAGGTAAAGAGTAGAATTAAGGTCATGGTTTTATGTCACAAAATTGGGAAAGTATTTTTGGTGCGAAACTTGACTCTTCTGACAGGGAATATTAAAAAGCGGCAATGTTAAAACAGTTAAAGTTGGCCTGCATTTTACCTGCAAAGGGATACTGACTTAACATATGAACTTCTCCTCAACATTTATTTGGCAGAGCCTCTTTAAAGATTTCCCTGACCCATCCATATCTTTTCATAGTTTTGAAGTAGTAAGTAGAGTAGTAAGCAGTACCAGTCAGATTCAGGTGATCTAACTCTGTCCTACACCAGGGAAGAATTGTCTTAAGATTTTCTAATTTGTTTGACAACTCAACAACTAAATTTGAAGCAGATTGGAAGTGTGACCTGGAAACCTTGACGAGGGTGCTTGGACTAATATTGATAGCGAAGATATAACGACTGCAGAGCTCTCACACAGTTTACAACAACTCGGTACTCGGTTGTTACTAGCATTTTGGCTCTAGTGCCCCACCTTCTCACGCACTTCTATTTAATGAATTATTTAAGCAGTTTCAGGATAAAAAGAAAGAAAAAACCCTCTTAAACGAATAAATAATTATTATAATGCATAAACCTTTAACTCTTTGTAAGGGAAGGAGGGCCTTGAAAATTACTCAGCCGGCTGTCTTGCTACCATAGGGTGACTTTGGGCATGAATCAAGTATTAGCTATAGATCAAGCATCTCACATCTGTTTTTTAACTCTCTAGTCCCCGTGCTAGAAGAAGTGGAATCAGTTTTAGGAGAGGGAATCATCTTTAGCTCGTCTGAAGTCCTGAAATGCTCAGGTAGATTTGAAAGTAGAGGATGAAGTTGAAACTTGTGTATCTCTTCAGGTACCACTTTTCCATTTCAGAACAGCAAATCTGTAGCAAAATCTACTACTTGTTGGCAGAACCTGTTTAACCTACTGTTACTTTTTTTTTTTTTTTTTTAGGTACTTGAAAAGATTTAAAGTGATGAAAATTAAAGTACTACGAAGCTGGTGCCGTCAGATCCTGAAAGGCTTACAATTTCTACACACGCGCACTCCTCCCATTATTCATAGAGACTTGAAGTGTGACAACATCTTCATTACTGGCCCCACGGGATCGGTCAAGATTGGAGACCTTGGTCTGGCAACGCTGAAACGAGCTTCTTTTGCCAAAAGTGTGATAGGTAAGCTTCTCCTGTTTTGAAGGCTGGTGAGCCAGTCTGCCTGTTTGGAAACTGAAGTCTTTTAAGAGCTTTCCTTAAAAATACGGTTTCAAAGGTACATGGTCAAAGCCTGAAAACATGCAAGCTTTGTTTCTTGGTTCTGTAGGTCATTCTGTGTTCCTCATGTGATTACATGGACATTTTGGTTGTGCTTTTGGTATTTGTATATTAACATTAAGTGTTTGGGAATATAGATTCATTGTCCTGCCCAACATTGTTGATAAAACCACTCTTGACTACGTATAAATCTCAGCTTTAATATGAAGCTCCTGCAAGAAATGTGCAAATCCATTTTGGTGACCAAACAACATTTTGAATATTTAGTTTAGCATTAATTTATACAGCCAGGGGTTTTTTTTAATTGTCACCAGGGGTTGATATTAAATCTCTTACACTTTGAGTAAGCAGAAACTAAGGTAGATCAAAGAAAGTGTGTGTATATATATGTGTATTATATCACAATCAGACTGTGGTGTAATACCTTACGCAGGGAGTCTGTAGAATGTGGATTTGTATAAGTTAGGAGGATGTATTGAGGAAATATTGCCTTACACTGGCTCTGTTTTCGTGTGTCCACTAGTAACTCTTTTTCAGAAATTGGTTTGAAGGAGCTAGTATACTCTTTCTTGTGAATTCTTGAAAGAATTGGTTTTATCAGCTTTGTTTTTGTAGTTGGGTGATCAGACTGCAGGGGATGAAGTTGCTCTCACTCAGTATTTAGAGTCTTGCTAAAATGCAGTATTTCTCAACAGTCTTGTACTAGATTCCTAGAAGGGATCAACAATGTATACCTGTAAACTGTCTTGTAAGCTGTAGCTGAAATATTTCCTGCTTCTGAACCAGGTTAAAGTATTAATAGGAAAGAAAAATATACAATGTAGAAAAACAAAAAAAAAATAAAAATCTCAAGCATATTCATCTTATTCAAATTTCTCATTGGAAAAACAGCACTTCGTATCTAGCTCAAGGACTGCAATTGCATTCTTTTTTGTCTTTTGTTTAGTGTGGTGAAAACAAGCAGTCTGGCTACAGAATAATCTGTAAACTGTCTTGAATCTGGTGTCTGCAGGAAATAATTCTGTGCTTAAATTTACAAAAAGCAAACTTTGCATCTCTGGCTTGAAGAAAATCTGATCGTACAATGCAATCCCTTTGCTTACAGAGGGGACACTGTGATGCTTCACTGGGCAATAATTTTCTGCACACTTTTGAAATGGGACTCATTGAATCTCACGCTCTATGCCTGTAACTCAATCTCTCTGTATTTCTGAGTATTTTTGACTGTAGGATGTCCCTCACTAATGCCTGTATCTGCAGTAGGCCTATAAAAATACTGCAGGTGGGAAGGTAAGTATATGAAGAAAGGGCTCTGGTGAGTGGCCTTTGCAGAAAATTACTTTTAATCCCTTTTTCATGAAGGTCTACATTTGTAACAAAAAAGAGTTTTTCATTGCAAGGCCTTTCCTGAACCTTTCTACTTCAAAAAGTAGATGGAGAGCACCGGGTCACAGACTAGCTGTGGGCTCTTACCAATACTACTTCTTTTGCAGCAGAGGGCAGTCGGGTAATTTTTGAAACGTGGTTTAATGTGCCTCCTTCATAACAGGGAGAAAAGGTAAGTGCCTTAACTCTCCTTAGTATTTGGTTTGCAGCTTATGGCTAGTCTACAGTTTCCCCCCCTCCATTTGACTCCAGCCTGAACCAGTCTGTTCTGATACTTAATGTAACGCGCAAAAACCAGGAATTGCATCAGTCCTTTCATGCCATTCTTGTTCCATAAAGGCCTTGCAATGGAAGACTCACAAAGTATATTGATATAACGGAGTGACTAAGGGTTTCCTCCCTCTTCTTTTTGCCTCCACTTTCTCTTGTCTCACAGGTCTGCCCGTCTGCTTACTCCTGCGGTGAGTAACGCCAGCAGCCTCTGCTCGCTTTGAGACATTTAGAGTCTGAATCGTTCTTTTAATTTAAGGTACCCCAGAGTTCATGGCCCCCGAGATGTATGAGGAGAAATATGATGAATCCGTTGATGTATATGCTTTTGGGATGTGTATGCTAGAGATGGCCACATCTGAGTATCCTTATTCCGAGTGCCAAAATGCTGCGCAGATCTACCGTCGAGTGACCAGTGTAAGTCCCTCCCCACTATTGATTCTAAAGCTGCTACTACTACTAGTAGCAAAGGAATACAGCTGGGTACCTTGGTACCGTGCAAGTGTGTGTGTGGTGGTGGTGGGGGGAAGAGAAGCTGACAAAAGAGTGTTTTGAGGGATGGGTGGAAAGGTATAAGATGGTTCAGCTTACCAAACAATCAGAAGCCTATGAAATACATGAATGGAAATAAATTTTTGTATGTATTGATGCTCTTCCATCAGTATATAAGAAGGTATTGCATGGGGGTTAAAAACCCACAAACCAAAAGCCAAACAACAAAACAGGTTAGAATAATAACAGATTATTTTCTAAGCCACTAAGGGGATGGTGAGAGTATTTCAGTCTTGAAGATTACCTAGGAACTTTGTTCTCTGAAATCAAGCTATGTCTCAGATTTGGAGCACTTTGGCTTAGCCGCCCGACAAGGAGAATCATAAATTGTTACCTAGAGTGATTTTTAAGTTAATAGTTTACGGAATTCCAAATGGTCCTTAGCTGCTGTGTGTCGGATGCACTTATAATTATGCAGTTGAAATAGCTGATAAATAGCAGGAAGTTATATGAGCCTCAAAAGAGCTGGTAAGTGTAGTGGTGGTGATGGAGGTGTTGTGAGTGAAACCAAATAAGGCTGAGAAGGCAAGCAAGAGATTTCAGTTTGCCCATCTGACTAGATTAAGTGTAACCTACAGACCTTGAACATAGGAAGCAGAACTGTAGTGCTAGAAATGTTCAGAATGGTTGTGGCTAAGTTTACTTTGTCATCTCTGAAAGCGTCGTGCAGACTATACCAGTGCAGTAAAGCAAGCAGCACATGCTTCTGATCTAAGCATTCGGAATGAATAGTAAGGTGGGTACTTGGGGAAGTAAAAACTTGCACTGGATTTTTCAGAAAAGCTGTGTGGATGTGCAGAGGGAGGAAAAAATTCTTACGGCTTTCTCTGATCTGTAGACAGCTGAATCCCTGTTAGTCTTCCTCTGCCTATCATCTTGGAGAAGTTGAGGATTTAATGAAATTACTTGCTTAGCTTTGGAAAAATAAAAAGCTTACTTATTCCTGGTGCCTCACACTTTAAAAGTAAGATAATTACTGACTTACAGCTGTGGAAGAAAGGGTCTTCATGTTGGAGGTAATGAATTCTGAAGGAAGACTTGATGAGATAAGACTACCCTTGTTCGAAGGGGGATATTGGGGAGGCAAGGAATGAGGGAGAAAGGAGGGATAAATGGCCATTTTGGTTTTGTTGAACAGATGTTGGAGTCAGGTTTTATATATATGCCCAGATGCAGAGTCTTCTGCATGTTGGTAGACTTAGCTATCATTTTCTAAATAGCGAGAAAAACCAAGGATCAAGTCTAGCTTTTCCTCTACTTACAGCATAATCTGATCTGCAAGCTATTTGGATCAGTCAAAGAAAGCTGTCTTACCAAAATGGTCTTAGTGGTTGCCTTTTGCTATGCTTATGTACGTGTCTTGGCCAGCACCAAAGAAGCCTGATTTGGATGGATGTTTTATTCTCAGAATATTGTATTCACAGATAATGTAACTGCCCTGCCCATTCCTTCAAGTGCTAGGAACTGGGCTGTGGTGAGAATCAGCTTTTCAGATAGTCTCAGGCGTGGAAGTCCCTTGGTCTTTTCCCTGGTCTGTGAAGTACTTAGCAATTGGAAAGTCTTGGAGGAGCTCGTAGCAGACAAGTTTATCTAGAGTCTTACCAGGGCTCAACTTACCCCTCGTTTGTTATGCTTGATGCTTCTTTCTCCCCATTGTTCTTGGTTGACTGTTGAATTTCTAAGTGGATGAGAAACACTGGTAACTTTTCAGTCTGTCCAACACCGCCTTCTGCTCCACTCTGCTGCAGATGGTTCACATATTGAATTTAATTGTTGATTATTTTTTCTGCTGTTTCATCTACTGATTGAGAGCTCTGAAATGGACTCTGTTACGAAATCAAGTAAATCTTGTTTCTCAGAAGGAGCAAAGAACAGGAAGGTAAATAAAATGAAATGTACATTTATCTGCTTCTAGGCAGAGAATCAAAGGTTTTGTGCTCTGTTATATTTGGGTTTATTTCGTTGTAGTTGCAGAGCAGTTTGTTTAAAAAAAACCCCGCCAAACAAAATCAATCGCAAACAAAATTTGAGTAACTTTCAAGGAAGGCTTTCAATGAGAAAAGACAGGATTTTCAGGAAATAAAGCACGAACCTGCCTTAACCGATAATGGAGATTTCAGTATTTCTTCTATAATGTTAAAAGCAGAACCATGAAAGTGAAATACAATATTCTTTGTATTATTTTTACCACTCTGAAAGCTCTGTGCATCAATAGGAGAAAGAGCCAAATAGTTTTCTGTTTAGTCTCTTTCTCCCTGTTAAAGAAAATCAGATTTTCTTTCATTTTCAAAGAGACTTCAGAAGTTTGGACATGGTCTACAGTTGTGGGTGAGGGATGAACCAGCTGAAGTTCGGTACCTTGAAGGACAGTGTGTGAGCCATCAATAGCAGAGTGGAGTCAGAAAACTTCCTGTGTAGGTTACTCCAACAGTACTTACCAATATATTGCCTTCCAGAGTATGTTGAAAGGTGAATGTTGTTCGTAGAAGATGTTTAACACTTCCATTTCAGCCTCTTAGTTTGCTACTTTCCTAGGCACGTTTAGGAATGTTTTGAGATAGCAGCTGTAGTCCTGCTATGCCTTAAATTAAAGGATTACTTTATCTATATGTGTACACAGAGACCAGAGACAATAATGGTTTGCTGTTGACAGTCACGAAAGATTATGGCATGTGAGACCTTAAAAACCACCGAAACCTCAAAGGCAAGAAGATGAAAATGTGCAGGCGATACATATTTATTTCCCTCACCCCCTTTGCCGTAACTATTAGGCTTAGTAAAAAGCAGAGTTGCTCCATGAGTTTAAATGCTTGTTATTGCTTAGGACAGAAGCCTATAAAAGCTGTCTCAATGCCCAGGGTGTCCTCTCAGGACTGGACTTGGTAGTACTGGCTTATATTCTTCTTTCCCATTTTGCCTGTGCCTTGGTCCCTGGTTTTAGGATGGCTTTCAGCTGTCCTGTGTTCTGACCTTATGGCCTGTGGGATAAGGATTGCTCTAGCTGATGCCCAGATACTGCCGTGTTGGATTGACATGTTTGCCAGGATTGCTCAGAGTACTCAGTTATTTGTTAGAACATCTTCTGTTCAGGATCTTCCCTCACGATTGGAAGCAGTTTTCTGATTAAATAATACAGTTAGGTAAGCAAAGATCTGGGTATCAGATAGAAAGGCTGAAGCTCCTTCGAGAGATGAGACATTTTGTGACCCAGGCAGTTACTACTGCTTCACATCTTGAATAACAGCACTGCTGCATGAATCTGCTGTTTGCAAGATGCTTGTCTGTCTTGTCTGCGTTGTCTCACTGGAAAGTTCCTGTTTTTCCTTAAAGCACTGCTGAGAGAAACTTCCCAAATTTTTCCTGGCCCTAGGAACAGAAGCGCAATTAAATTTTTCTGGCTCACTTTAACTGGAAGAATTCTTCTTTCAATAAAAGAATCTGGGTAAATTCCTGGCTTAAAAAAACTGTCTACAGTTTGTAGGGCTCAAGGTGTCGTGCTGAACTTTATTTTACAGTTCTGGTAAGGAAGTCGGCAGGAATTTGACACAGCGTATTGACCTCTTTTTGTGCGTGTATCCATTAGCATACTCGGTCCAAACCCTTTCCCTAGCAGCTGCTTTAGAAAGCAAAAATGTCTGCATATCTTCTCATTCAAGCATAGAGGAGCCTAGCCTTCCTCTTTGCTTTCATTAAAACCTAATGTTGCAGCTTGTTTCAGAAAAACCTCGTTCTTTGAATCATAGGATGGTTTGGGTTGGAAGGGACCTTAACGATCATTTAGCTCCAACCCCCCCTGCCATGGGCAGAGACACCTCCCACTAGAGCAGGTTGCACAAGGGCCCATCCAACCTGGCCTTGAACACATCTGATGATGGAGCAACCACACTTTCCCTGGGCAACCTGTTGCCCTTCTTCCTAATTTCTTATCTGAATTTATCTTCTTCCGGTTTGAAGACATTGCCTCTCATCCTATCAGTACAAGCCCCTTCTGCATTGAAGCTATCCTCTGCTGTTCTTTGGAAATGTTTTCAAATAAATTAGTAGTTAGTACTTGAGGAAATTGCAGTTCCTGGGATTTTTACCTTATGGGGAGGATTGCAAGAGAGCATGGGGGGAAGAAATCTCTGAGGCTTAAGCAGTGTGTCTCTTCAACTGGGACTGAATGCATCCAGTGGGCACTTATTGCTGCCTACTTGGACCAAAACATAAATCATCTAAGCCTGCAATTAATTGCAAATAAGCCACACTATGAAGGTAGTCTTGGCTCCTTCTGTGACTTAATTTTTTTCCTCTTCTGCAGACACAACTGTCTGTGCAATACACTACTAGATTAGGGAATGGATGTCCCTCCCCTCTTTTTTTTTTTTAATTCTACACCATATCAAAGCAGTACAGACATACATACAAAATCTAATCATAACACTTAGTTCTCTTAGTCACATGCACTAAGAAGGAGTGTAGGATCTTCGTAAAATTCAGGAAGGTTTCCCTGTCTGACTTAGTTCCTTTGACCTGGTCCATGCATATTTCAATTAAACAATTTGTCACAGCAGATAGTTGAAATGAGCTACATGTGCATTTAAATGAAAACAGAGATATTTATAGAACCAGACATCATAAGTATGATTTCTTAATTTAGCTTGTTTGGGAAGCAATGCAGTGAAGGCATAACTAACTGCAGTAGCTCCAGCTGCTTCGTCTCCGTCTCTGATGAGACTGAGGTAACTCATGCGGTTGCCCCAAAAGCTAGCTTGGTTTTTTTCTTGCTTATGTTGCAGTTCACTCACAGATGTAGTATAGATCTCGATTACTTCTATTTTCTATATTTTCGTATATTTTCTACTGTATTTCTTTCAAGCTTTCTTTTTTTGCAGCCTAGAGGTTATTTTTTATAAATGTGTAGAGGTATTGGTTACTCAATCTCTAGTACTTGGGTGTCCCAAGTCTGAAATTTCCTGGGTCTAGTTCCAGAGTGAGTAAAAAGGCAGTTAATGGGTGTATTGTTCAGATTTGTCTCATTCTTGCATATCTGCCACTAACATGAAAATCCAAGTATATTAATTGCAAAAAAATTGGTAAGGCCATCCTTTGTTTCAAATGTACTAGTCAGCTGAGTATGAGCAGAAAACTTTTTTCTCTTTTGCCCCCTTCCATTATATAAACTTACCTTTGAAGTTCTTCTGATGGACTTGTGCTCTGTACTTAATTTTCTCCACGCTTACTTTGCCAAAGTGAAGTTTTGCGCTTGTTCTTGATTTCACGCTGAAAGTCCAGTCTTTTCTCTGCAAACAATATCTGCCTTCTGAGCTGGCTTTAAGTTGAGAAGGAAAAAAAAAAAACAACACAATACAAACCAACCTCCCAGACCCTACAAAAAAAATCTTGAGTTTTGACTTATAAAAAAAAAAAAAAGTTTTATGTACTGAGGTGTTCCGCAGACTGGGCACAACATTTTTCTTCTCTGTTCTACAGCTTAAAAAAAGGCCCAAGGGAACAAGGTTGTACCTGTAATGAGTAACCTGACCAGGCAGCGTCTAACTGCTTTAAAAATCCTTAATTTCCCTAACTGGTAGGAACTGAATCTCACTGGTTAGAGTGAAGGTCATTCTCTTGGCTGGAAACCAGGTGGTTACAAAGCACTGTGATTTATTCAGTTGATGTGGAATTAATCTCTTCTTTAGCATCTTGAAAGTTAGGAATCGTAATTGTCTAGATGAGTCACCTCCGTTGTTTTCACTAGAGATGCAGTGGGTAAAGTATCCTAGCTCTTTTTTTCTTCTTCTTCCTGAGGTATTCTAAGCATGAAATATAAACACTTAACCTTTAGACTTAGGATTAATTTTACTTTTCAATGCTTGAAGAATGTTGATGAATGCCCTCTTTTGCTGTCTGGAAGTAACATGCAAATTCTTTTAGGAGTTCATAAAACTCTGTTTCTTTATTATCTTGAATAACTTGATTTCTTGGCATGGTTCAGATAGGTAGAGACACAACCCTTCTATCAACCTTTGAAGTGGAAAAGACACTGGAAAAAAAAGCAACAATGGAAAACTAGGGAGAGGTAACCGTCAAGTAGTCTTTTGTTAAAGCAGATACTGACAGGCCGTCAACCTTCAACCAAACACAGTTAATTGTAGAAAGGGCAAAGCTGTCGTCATTGAAAGAAGAAATTTCAGGTACTTAAGGATCAAAATGGAAAAATATTGCACATAAGGTGCAGTTCCCCTGCATCACACCCAATGGACTAAAGAATAAATAAGCGCCTACCGCTTGCCTCTCGTAGCTGTTCAACTCAATAACGAACATTTTGCTGGAACATCTTTGAGTGAAGAATATTCCTGGGTGGAGGTTCAGTCGCTGACTCATCAATTCAGAAATATCATCTTAAAAATGGAAGATGGGAATTCAAGGTTTCGAAGCATTAATAGCTTATGGAGCTTTACATGTTAGAGTAGAAGTCCTCTTTAAGAAATGACAATGATCTAAGTAAGGAAAAGCAGGGATCAGCTTTAAACAGTGAGATATAACAGGCTATGTGGTTTGTACAGTGAGGGCAGATGGTATCTGAAGCTAAAAGTAAAAGGGCTCATTCAACCAAATTCCTTTCTAAAAGTAGCTCGCGTTTTATGAGTTGATCTTAGAGGCATTTGTACTATTCGGTGTTAAAAGCTGCTAGATTACAGCTAAAACTGTTTTGTCAACATTGGTGGTGTAAAACAAACTTGGTTTGAAGCAAAAGGAGAGGTTTCTTATTTAAATTGTTCACTGCTGAGCCTGGAATGTGTCTCAGCAATCTTGAATTGGATATGATTTAAAAATGATCAGGAACTAAAAGGAAGGGAGAGGCGTGAGCTGTGGTTGAGTTGCATAAAATCAATCTAATGTACTTTTGAAATTTGGAATTCAAAAACTTGATTGTACTGCGGAGTTTATAAATGTATTTCTAGAAACCTGAATAAGTTCACAGAACACTGAGTAAACGATGTATGCTTAAAATTTAAAGTTCATCTATTAAGAATCAGACCTCTTAAAACTGTGATACTAATATTTCATATTCTGTCTTGTACTGACGTCTGTTTAGCTTTCACATTAACTGAGTAATGAGATGGGAAGGTGGCTCTTCTTAGGAACAGGGACTTAGTAAACGTTTTTAAAATGCCTGGTTTTGCACTATGATGAGAACCACAAATGAATCACCGAAGCATAACTGTGAGGAGACCGATAGCTCAATGTTATTTGTCAGTACAGTGCCACTCGTCAAAAATACTGACGTGGAGAATGCATGGGCTCCTATTTCTTGTTCTGCCAGCTGTACTGCTATACTTGTGCAGGGATAGGAATGGGGTAAGTCCACGAAAGTTTTAGTCTTGTGGAAGCTCACAGGGGTGTTGAGTAGTAAGTTATTTTGAGATTATTTTGTCAGAACTCCACTGCAGTTTTACACAAACCCTTTATAGTTACTTCTAGGTTACTCAGAGGTGTTGCCAGAACGGGCAGTGACACGGGGGTATGTGTGTTCTTGTTCGAATGCTTTTGTTTGTTCCTGTGTTAGAAAAGTGAAGGTCACCAAAGCTGAATCTAATTTTGGAGAGTTTATTCCCACAAATGCACACACAAGTTAAACTGTATATATATGAAATTCTGCTTATTGAGCATAATATATTTATGCTAAAGAGGAAAAAAAGCTGTTGCTTCTCTGTCCAGTCTAAGTATGTAGAAGCTATGAGCATGTGACTTTGTTTCAAGGTAAGTTGCTTTGAGACAACATTTCTACTTTACCATCCGTTACCACCATAATAAAGTTATCTGAATAGCAGGGATATTTTTTAGGACCACCTTCTGAAACTGTTGAATCTTCTGGTACACTAATAGAAGTCCTTCACTCCTAGTAGAATAAGTCGTAAAATAAAAGGGATGACGACTTTTTGTGCATTGTCTGAATTGTGCACTATTTCCAGTGTTTGCAACACTATCCTAGGCCTCTTAGTAGGTTTCTTCTTCTACGGGCTAGTTCTGGTACCAAGTGCAGTTTGGGGCCCTTGGATCGTTCTTTTAAATTCAGTTCAAAGTCCATGGGAACTGATCTGTGGCTTCTGAATTACTGTTGCTGTACTTGAATTTAAAAGTGAATACTAGATGATATTTTTCTATCGGAATGGTAGCTGATTAGAGCAGTGAATCTAATATAACTTGATTTTTTAAAAAAAATGTATTTTCCATACTGAAAATAGAAGAAAGACACTTTTAGTGTTGTGTCACTGTGGCATTTCTAAATTTATAGCACTGAAATGTGTGTCTAGGCATGTTTGTATTTTTTTTTTGAAAGCCGTTTCCAAGCTGAAGTCCCAATAAAGCAAAGGATCATTCAACTAGCTCAGGATGTTCACAACTGTGTGTTCTTTTTTTGGATGATAAAGACAGCACCCCTCCTAAGTATGAGGTTAAAGAGAGCCGTGCACAATAGAATAAACTGATCTTACTTTTTAATGTTCTTCTGCAGGAATAAAAGCTGAAAAGCTAGAGCCTGGTCTACTTGTCCAATCAGACTTTCCTGTTGTTTCAGAATAACTTTTATCCTTATACTGTTTGTTTCTCAACAAAGCCCTTTTTGCTGTGAAATGCACCAGTATCTTAATTGTTTGCCAGCTGGACACTAAGGAACTGTGTCCTGCCTTGTTGTTACAAAATTTCTTGTTCTAGAGCTTGAGTAATTTCTCATATTCTTGAAATTGCTGCAGTTACAGTAGGTGCTGTGATTAATCTACTTTTTAATTCAAACCATCTCTTTAACTAGTCATAAGGGCTTCAGATTCTTAGGGCTTTTGAAAGAGCTTGATATTATTTCCCTGAATGGTGAAGTACAGTGAATTCTTACGTCTAAAGTAAAAACTTAGAATGCCTTGTGTACTAGGCTAGATAATTAGTCAGTGGGGTAGTTGTGAGGCATGGTGTGTGTTCAGCAGTAGTGCATAAGCATAAGTTGCATTTCATATTATCACTAATACAGTGGTTTTTTGCTTTGTTATAGCCTGTTTGTTACTTGAGAGTGCTGGAAAGGATCACAGCCAATGATTTCTAGGAAGAGTTATGACGAGTTCTTAACTCTGGAAACAAAGCAACAGAACTGAAGCCAATGTCTGCGTCTTGTAAGGCTTTTAAAGCTGTAAATTCTCTGGCTTTAATAAGTAGAAATATAGTATAGAGACCCCGGCAAAGAAGTTAGCAGATGGTGTCAGTGTCCTGCAGCTCCTGGGCTTGGAGAGAAGTTGTAGAATACAGGTGTGGAGGTGGCAGTGAGTAGTGATGGCCAGTCAAATGAGGAATCTTCATTCTTTTCACAAAGATTGCCTTAGACAAATGACTTGGTGGTTCTTTTAAGCAACCTCACAAACGTAGCCGTATGGGTCTGCCAATCAAAATACAAATATATTTTGTATGTATAACAACTTTAATCATGTATTTTTGGGAATTTTTTTTTTTAGGATTGTGACTGCCCTCTCAGGTTTTCTAAATTAATACCTCAAAAATAGCTTGAGAATAAGTGATAGATTTTAGGAACTCTTTTCCTCCTCATTGTGATCAGTCAGGTTGCAGCGAGCAGGCCTTTATAAACACTACAGTGCCTCTGTTGTCTTTACCATGCGTTTGTGAAACCTGGGCATACACAGTTAGCTGTTGCCAGGCATGAAGAAAATTCATCTGGAGAAATTTGGGAATCACGGGACTTCAGTTACCTCCACACCTGCATTGCAGAGGGTGAAGCCCAACTGGTTAAGCTCTTCCAGTGGTAGGTACAGAGCTCTCACACGGTTCAGAGATGAATTTTGATCTGGATAATGGTAGATCAGCCAACTTCAAAAGGTATTGAGTTCAAAATGTGCAGCTGTTTTTGATCAGAAGAGATGAAAAATAGGCTTGTCTTAGTCTAAATAGTGCCCCATGATCTTACTCTATCTCATTGGAAGCTTTCATCTGCTCCTACTGCTTGTATTGCAGTAATGCTATTTACTCTGTTGGGATACTGATCGGGTGCAGAGCTTATTCTGCAGGATTTACTGATTTAATTCTTGGCAGAATTATCAATTGTCCAGAATTAATTGCTATGAAAATACTGAAATCAGAGAAGCTAAATTTTCACTTCTGGTAAAAGTGTTGCATTGTTTTGTTTGTGGTTTTTTTGTTTGGTTTTTTTTCCCCTGCAGTCTCAAATTACTTTAGCTTGCTTTTTAACAGAAATAATACATTTTCTGTAGGCAACCCATATCTCTTTTGAACTGAGTAAATCTTAAATTGAAGTCTTCCTTTTTACAAGTGGTATTCAAATAGACTGGGAGAAGAATTGTTGACATAGTTATAGGTGTACCCTGTGTGAAATAAGGAAAGAACTAAATCTCAAAGATTGTTTCTAGAACAGCCAGCAGGGTTCAAATGAAGGATTAGTGTTGGAAAAGGTGGTGAAATGGTTAAACGTGTAAGTTTTGAGGGCTGGGTAACTAACTAATAAAGAGCAAGTGGGAAATTTCATAAGATCACGGGGTAAACCAATTCAAATGCTATATATACACCATTGCCTGCGGGCTTCTTTGAGACTGTGGGGAAGGTGGTAGGATCATTGACTTGTTTTCCATTGGAATCATATGCTCTGCCTAAATTCCTGGAATTAATGGTTTGTGGCAGCTTGGGACTGGCTCAAACTAGAATGGTAGCAACTTAGCGAGAAGAAAATATAGAGACTTTAATTACTTTGTTTGTGTGATTTGACTTTGCTGCTGATTCTATTAGCCTCTGGATTGCAATGTTAGAACATTTTGTTTGAGAAGATTAA
This sequence comes from Baryphthengus martii, assembly GCA_013396935.1. Lineage (NCBI taxonomy): Eukaryota > Metazoa > Chordata > Aves > Coraciiformes > Momotidae > Baryphthengus > Baryphthengus martii. Next base: position 116,732 of record VWZK01012746.1, read on the forward strand.
TCAGTTACAGCAGAATTCATTTAAAGCTCTGAGCCTATAGCACCTTTCAAAAGAGCCAGGCTAGGGTTGTGATTAGACTGGGACGGGTAGACTCTGTTCCTCATAAAAGCTGAAACATTTAATATTCTTTGTAGGTTGTGCAGTGTATCCCAGAGAAGTGTAGCCTTAATTAGGTGCGAAAAATGTTAAATTTTTATTCCAGTGAAGTAGATCTGATTTGACAGCAGTGTGTGTGCGTAGTTTGAGTGCAACTGTAACAACAAAAAAAATCTAAGCGATGCCGAGAAAAGTTCCAACATGCTTTATTCATGATACCAGTAAGCACTGTTAAAATGGAGATGGTAATCAACAGTTAGTTGATTTTTTTTTATTATTATTATTATTGTTTATTTTTACTTTTTTTTTGTAGAGGTATGTGTGTCTTATGAAACGTCTAGCTATTCAGTTGGAAGGCAAATCTACATACCGACAAAAATGTCAGACTTTAGGTTTGGAGTCTAGCAAGAGGTATTAGAAAATATGACTGGGTTATTGGTTTGCATGTAGCAGAAAATGAGCAACACTGCAGCTTTCTCACTTTGTCCAACAGTTTGAAAATCATCTTCAGTTCCCTGTTCCCTTACGTTAAGCACCCAGTAAAAGGACAGCAGAGGATGTTGACAATAGTAGCAGAATGCAGTTATCAGGGATGAGGGAAGAGGACTGTATTATATTATCCTGATACTGCCTGGTGTTCTGTTAGGATTAAGCTGCAGTTGGCTGCGTGGATACTTCCCTAGAGGAGGAGAACCAGCAGCTGCCTTCGTCCCCTGTACAAAACTAGTGCCAGCAACCTTGGGTGAGAGCACCACACAGACAGACCTGTTCCCCTCTGTTTAGAAGGGTTTAAAAGCAGGAGCGAGCCGGGTGATAAACCTATATACAGCCTCAAATTATTGCAGAAAACCTGGGTGGAGAATAGGCAGGGCAGCGCAGCGGAGGGGAGGGCGGGGACATGCAGGAAGTAAAGGATCCCTGCGCTGCCTCTTCTTCCTCCTCCTCCCAGCCAGCTGCACAGGCAGAGAAGGACCCGCTTTCCTCTCGCTTCCATTGATTCTTCCTATTCTGGATCTGAGTGGCAAAAGCAGATACTAAGCTCAAATTTCTGCAGCCTCATGTACTGGACTTGGAAAAGTACAAGAGGTGTCAAAGAGGAAACAATGCTCCCTTTGAACTTTGATGTCTGCTTTCCTTCCGCCGTGCGTTAAGTCCGCGGCCGAGCGGACTCCCATCGGAAAGTAGCACCTAACGCACTTTTTGGTGTGTGCGTCTCTTTTCCTGATGGATTTCACAAAAAGAGAGTTTTGTCCCGTTTTTGTAATTGTCAATTCGCACTGTTGCTGCTCTCACAAGGAGTGCGCTAAAGAGGTAAGTAGGAATTTCAGCTCTGTGAAGTAGGGGTAGTCACAAGGAAAGGATTTTTGGGATGAATCGGAATTCTTGACAAATCTGATGAACTGCTTTACCTTTGCGTAATGTGGGTTTTCAGCTTTTAAAGTAGCTGTATTTTTGCACTTTAATTTTTAAAATATAGATTAAAATCCTGAACTGTAAGGCTGGAACACTTATTGCTTCTACTGTTTTCCACCTGTGGTGGTGTTCTGAATCAAACTATTTTGTAAAATTTAGAGTTATGGAGGATGTGTAACACTTTCTCTGTCTTCATTTTGATTTGGTCTAAAAGTTATACAACAGTTGTACCTTTTCTTATGAATTAAATTATATTTTCAGTATCTCTTGCCTTAGAAAAAGATGCAAAGCCACTGACCTAGTAATCTGGTGATCTAAATAATGCAAAATACTATGTGTTTCTAGGCAGAAATTGTGAGGAGGAATTCTGGATAGATTATACTTTTTTCAAAATGTCTTTAAAATCTAGTTTTAAGAGTACCTAATTTGCCTCTAATGGATCAAATAACCATATAAATGTGGATGCTGAATTTTGGAACACTCTTTTTTTCACCTGATTAAAAGCTGATAGAATCACAAACTTTACCACATCTAAGATAAGTGAAATATGAAATCTGTTTTTAGGCTGAACATGAAGAGTGTAAGATAAATATTTAGTCTTGCGTCATTTGCACTTTGTGCTCCCTACGTATATGCCTGTGCTTTGGAGGTGTTCTCAAAATGTGTTAGTGGGTTTTAAGTTGGCACTTCTTTGCAAAGAAGCAGCTCTGCCCTTGTTAGCTTTTGCACTATCGCTTTCCATCTGTGAGCCTGAGAGCTAGTGCAGCAGTGTAGGGAACCAGACCGGAGAGCTCCATCGCACTGGAAACTGCTGCAGGCTTCTTTTGACTGGGTTTGTTTCAAGTCTGATAAACACTGTGATCTGGTTCGTTATGCAGCTGTATAAATGGATGAGCCAGCAAAAGGGAGGAAACGACACAGGTGTGGGAGCGGGAGATGGCCAACAGGAGGCCGCCGCTTTCGGCAGCGCCACCAGTTCATGCTATTTTAGATGGTAGCTTGAGAAAACGTTGACTTTTGTGTGTGCCTCTTATACCTTGCAAGAGCTCTTCCTTCAATTGCTTTAGCAAACTCAGAAAAAATGCTTTGGGTTAGTTCTTATTAAACTGCCACTGGGGAATAAGACTAGTAAATAGAAAGATTTGAGTTGTCTTGTCGTGCTCCTAAGGAGCTTGGGGACCAGGAGTGGCATATAAGGATGTGACCATCTTGCAGTAAGTGTGGTGAAAACCAGGAAATACTGAAGAGCTTAGGATGTACTTGGAGTGCTTTTGGGTTCCGAAACTAATGAAGGGATGCTTGGCTGCACAGCTCACGGGCTCTTAAGGACACGTGAAGGTTGTGTGAATTGCAGGGCCTGGCCTCTCTTCGGTTTCTTCGTGATGGCAGATTAGGGTGTATAGGCAGCTCTGGGAAGACAAGGGTTCACAGACAGATTGACTTTTATCATTCATAGTATCCTCTGTCTTGTGTAAAAATAGTTTTGACACTTCCCCTCGTGGTTGGAGAAAGGAAAAAAAAAATTAAATTGTTTTTGAAAGCTGATGGTACTTTAAGTGGCCTGAACTTCAGCTTAAGGGGAGCTTGGCCAGCACTGTAGACTAGACATAGGCAACCCTTCTCATGGACTGTGGAACAAATGGAGAAATAGGTAGCTGCTTGAACACAGAATCCTCTATTGGTTTTAGACCCTGATGTGAGATTCTCCCAGATTTTTTGAGAAACAGGAACATAGGAGCTATGATGGAGGAGGCTGGCAGAACCTTCTCTTTTAACTGAACTTTTGACTTGGAGTTTGCAAAATGAAGTACTGCAGAACGGCCCCCATGGAAGGGCCTGAAGAGTCTGAACATGTATCTAGTTTCTTTCAGGATAAAGACGCACGGTGAGCAGACTGAATCACTGATTTGAAAATCCATTCTTAGCTTCACCTTTTCAGGCTTTGTGCAAGAACAGAGCATGTGGTAAAACAGTTAACAAGGAAACTCATTCTGGCTTCATTATGTTAGTATTTTGCTGCACCAGTTGTCATAGACAGCTTTTAGTTTTTCTGAAATGAAATTGCTACAGATCTGACATCTTCCTTCTGCTGCCACAGCGTAAATGAACATACATGCAGGCTACTGCTGTGGCTGGGGCTTGAGCTATTTAGGAGTCTTCGATCTGTTAAACTTTGGCAAGTTTAGATACAAATATATATAATAAGCAGTTGGATAATGATTGCATAGGTTATATATGTATGCATGTGTATATAGCATTTAACTATCTATAGAAACATCTCTCTCTACCTATATGAACCTGAACTCCTGCGACTATTGTAAGCTTAGTCATAATTAAAGGTGAATGTCTGACTAGTCTGCTATTATGAGCAAAGACGCATGCAAACAGGTACCTGATGCCAGTACTAAACCCTAAGGCTAGTTTTATAAATCCCTACAGAGTGTAGGTCTCTGATGCCCTGCTAGGAAACCGGAGATTTAGGATATGACCAGTTCACAGTATTAAACTTACGCGTCCAAACTTCATTCTGATGTCTTACTGGCTGAGGCATTGATCTCCGGAAGTCTTAATGTTCAGCGAAGCTTTGAAAAGCATTAAGTTAATGCTCACTGCCAGACTGTGTTTTGAGGCTGATCCTAGTCACAATATACTCTTCAGTTCTGTTGAGTTCAGTTGCTAGGATTTCATAAGAGTGAATTTTAGAGCAAAGAAATAGGTAACTGGAATGATGTTGTAACAGCAAGTATCAAGTAAAGAACTGTCTTTCTGTAGCTTTTCTTCTTTGTCCTTTTAAAAATTCCAGATACAACATCTTTGTAAAGCGTAGTGGTAAACTGCACTGTTGTCCACTGAAAGACTGAACTCTTGTACTTTCTCTTAGTCTCGTGTTTACATCTGTTAAAGTTGATGTTGACTGTGCCCTCTCCTGAAAGAGTGTGGTAGAGTATTTTAGGTGGTGAACATACAAAATAAACTGCCATGCCTGGCCAAGGACGGGGATGGGGGAGTGGGGGGAGGTATCTAAATGTACACGGAAATTATTGTTGTATTAAGTCTCCATGTTCAGTTAAGTGAAGGTCTGTATTTGCAAAGGCTCAGGTTCAGAAGCTTGAATCTGTGTTTCCAGACTTGTTGCCTGCTGACAGCAGATGAAGGGGCAAGAATCATGTCTTGATGCCTCCGTTTGGTGTAGGCGGCAGTATTGCATAGGATAGTGGGAGAAGTACTCTTTGGTTAGGACTCAAGTCATGAGGCACTTGTACTACTGCTTCATTTATTTTGGTGCTTGAGACTGTGACTGTCGCTGTCGGTTTAGTTGTGCTTTCCCAGTGACACAAGGTCGCGTGTGTCAAGTGTATGATTTCAGAATTGTTCGCATTGAAAACGTGAACGCTTCATGTAACGGAATTTGAGCAGGACGCCTTCGTTCTCACTCATTCTGCTGTCTTAAATACAGAGTTTGAAGCTAAGGCTGAATCAAGTGAAATGGAATGTCACATTTTGCTGTTGTGGACAACTGCCCTCAGAATAGAGCTTCTGGCCGTGCTTATGTGATGAAGCTTGGCTCTCTGCCTGCAGTGTTTTGCAGAATTCCCAGATGGTCATGTCTCATGGCTTGTTTGCTTCGCTGATTTGAGCGGCTGATCACACTTAGGTTTTGTTTTCCTCTCTCTCCCCCGATGGCTTTAGCATGAATTGGAGAAAGGATTGCTGGGTGGTGTTAAAGGGCTTCTGTAAAGGTCCTTTTCCTAAGATCACAGCAGCAGAAATGCAGGGGGATGGTTTGAGTCTTCTGGGGAGAGCTAAAATACCAGAAAGTCTTTTTGATTTATCTCTTTCTATTTTTTTATTTTAAACATTGGACAAGTTATTTAATGATCCAGATGGTTTGTTCTGGGTTAAGGATTTTCCTCTGTGCCAACATTACTTCATATAATGGTGTGTTGGAAACTTTTGGGGAAGCAGCAGAATCCTTTGAAGACTGTTAAATGAATTGTGTGGGTTTGTGCCTTAGTGTTACGTAGGAAACATACCCTGCCGTTCTCAGTCCTCTCTGTGTACTCGCTGCTAAACAGCATGGAAACTAAACACTTGTGCTATCTTAAGGGAGAACCTAACTGACAAAGTCTTCTGTTATGGAAGTGTAGCTGAGAAATAGGAGGAGAAAAATGTTTGAATAAGTCACTAATGCACAGATGAGCAGAAAGATTTGAGTCAAATTTCTCTGTAATTTGCAGTCTTGGGGAGTTCAGACCAGTCACCTGTTGAGTAAAGAACAGTTGGTCTGTAAACGCAATTAAAATATAAATCAAATGGACCTTCCAGTTTCTCTGTTACTTGTATGTTCCAGGGTGTCAAGCCAGCCAGCTTTGATAAAGTAGCAATCCCTGAAGTGAAGGAGATTATTGAAGGATGCATTCGGCAAAACAAAGGCGAAAGGTAAGTACTTTCTCCTCAGACGGAGGTATTACTTAGTATCTGAGTCTTATTTGTGATCTTACCAGATCCAGTTAGTTCCTGGGACCTTCTGTGCTCTGGTGAAAGTCTGCAGCTTCTGTTCTTTCCTAGGTTCTTACTCAATGGTTGCTTTAGGGGGTAACAGTGTCAGGAAAAGTGCAAATGCTATTGTAACCATCCATATCAGTTTATTCAGAAATGCTACTGCTTTTACTAAAACCTTCACCTAGTCATCAAAATGTTGGAGGACAGGCCTTCTGGATTCCTGGGTATTTGGATTGTTAGCTTGATTTGTGGTTCGGTAATCTTTTTTTTTTTTCCTGTCCCTTAGATTTTTGTTGGCATTTTATGGCTGATTATTTTGAGATTGTCTTTTTTTTTTTTTTAAATTCTTGTTGCTCATTTCCATCCACATTTTCTGCAAGAGGTCTTCTGCTTTCAGTGATTAACTTACACCATTACAGAAAATCTGTAGCTGCTTTGATGGCTTATTTGTGGTGTTTTTCTGCTTTTAGGTGGTTGTTGCTTACTGGATGTCCAATTTAAGAATACTTCAGCTTTTGGCTCTCTTCTAGCCTCCTGATATTCTAGTCAGAGCTAGTTTTGTCAGTTCACGGATGTTTATTCATCCTCTTCTATTAACTCTTGAAGTTTTACATCTGATGGCATTGCTGAGTATTTTTAATTTTGGTTCTTTTTTCCTAGTTTTAAACAATTTTGTCTCTTTTTTTGCATTTTAAGCTGATTTTGTGGTTCACTTATTTCTTGCCAATTTCAGTGGTAACTTTTAGACTGCTACTGTTAATGCTGTGCATATATGAACATAGATTTTTTTTTTTGTACCATCACCACAAAGCTTCTAATTGTGCCCAACAGAAGATAAGTTGAAGTGGTTCAAAATAGCCAGAAGTACCAAAGGAATCATGTGGTGCTTATCTAGTACTAAATTTACTAGACGAGGCTTTTGATAAGTTCCTGAAATAGACTGAAATACACACTTGGATTACTGTACTGATTTGAGGACTAAGGGTTGTGTTTTGGATCTTAATATTCAGTAAACCCAAACTGTTTCTTCAAGGTTTCTTATTATTTTAGTTGATAAATAATCCTGTTCAGTTGGCCAATGTGCGATACTGTTTTTCGTACATGTGTAGCATTGTTGCATTTTGTTTCTCCGTCGTGCTTTTAAATAGGAATTTGAAGGATAGGCTGTCAAATAGTTTATGGGAGAAGTTTGAAAAATAGAGAATAACTTTGGGGGATAATCAGGCGAGGATATTCCTTAATGTTTTGTGAAAACCTACTAATGGTATGCTTTCTACACTTTTCTTCCCCATATGCTAGGTATGCTATTAAGGACCTTTTGAATCATGCTTTCTTCCAAGAAGAGACTGGAGTACGGGTAGAACTAGCAGAGGAAGATGATGGAGAAAAAATTGCCATTAAACTCTGGCTGCGAATTGAAGACATCAAAAAACTCAAGGGCAAATATAAAGATAATGAGGCAATAGAGTTTTCCTTTGACTTGGAGAGAGATGTCCCAGAGGATGTAGCGCAGGAAATGGTAAGTGATGGTGGTCTCTGATGGTGAAAGGTAGTCTGTGAGCTTCTGCATTTGCTGCTATTACGGTCTAGAAAAAAACCAACACAGCTTCTGAAGTTTATGAATGCAAAGTTAGTGCCAGAGAGCGGTAGCTTATGTTGTAGCACTGCAACAGTGGCTGTCTCTGACAGTCTGAATTCTGTGAATATATCCTCCTTCAGGTGGAATCTGGCTATGTCTGTGAAGGGGATCACAAGACGATGGCGAAAGCTATCAAGGACAGGGTATCTTTGATTAAGCGAAAGCGAGAGCAGCGTCAGTTGGTGCGAGAAGAACAGGAGAAGAAGCTTCAGGAAGAAAGTAGTCAGAAGCAGCAGCTGGAGCAACAGCAACCATCAAGTGCTTCCCATGCAGGGTCAAAGCATTCCTTATCTGTCACTGGTACTACTCCTGTCCCCACTACTTCAGCATCCGTTTCTACACAAGTGGAGCCTGAAGAACCAGAAGCTGATCAACACCAACAGCTGCAGTTCCAGCAACCCAGTATATCTATCCTTTGTAAGTGTGTCAGTTTGTTTATTTAGGAACTCGTGCACTTACACTCGCTGTTTTCCTCCTCTCACTAACTTAGGGTCTTAAACTTTTGGAGGGTATAGCAGTAAATATCTTAAGATGTTGCTGTCTGCCATTGCTGTCTGCTGAAGAGTATTAGCCCATTAGAAAGCACAGCAAAGAAAGATGCATTTCTGTGCCTTAGCTGAGCCAAATCTTCGCACAGTTCATGCCAGTGTCTTAGCACAAAATAATTTCCCTTGTTTGAAGTTAATACTCTAAATGAACTGGGGCACCTGAAGCGTGAACACGTGTCCTAGTTTTTGGGGCACTCCTATAGGAACAATATAGTCTGGCCCTGCAGGAGGCTGTATCCTCTTGCACCGGTGCAGGTAGAGCTACTAGAAACACTCACCTGAATCCTTGTTACTGTAGGTTTTAAGTGGAAATGAGATTGATGTACAAGCAGTTCAGCTCCTAACTTGCTTTCTGAAAAAAGGTTTCATTTTGTGTTATATACTATACATGAAAAGATGAATTAACACTCCTAACTTTTCCTCTTCTGCCATACCAGCGTTTGAATCGGCATCTGAATAATGATGGTAGATGAGAATGTCTACATTAGAGTGCTCAAGTTAGAAAGCAAATTACTGTCTGATCTGTAGATAATAGAGATTTTAAATTCTCTACCATACCTACATCAGGTGCATCTGCCAGCCAGCACAACAGACCTGTTTTATACATTTGTGTAAAAAATTAATAATTAGAAACCCCTGAAAGAAATTACACACTGTCATAAAAGATAAGTTTCTATTTCTAGTGTAGCCTTTCATAGGAGGTGTGGTTTGCTATTATGTAGCTTCCCAAAGAACTCCTGAAATTACTGAAATTTTTTCAGAGATTGGGGGAAGATATATTGGAAGTAAGGAATTACTGTGTCGAGGAGGAAAAATAAAAAGTAACCATCTTAAATATTGCAAGAGGTAAAATGCAGATAAGGTCCCTGTGACATGGCACGAACATCAATCTAATATTTGATTGATTGTGATATCTTTGAAGCTGTGACTCCAGACTGCGGTTCTTGAAATGCAAATTTTTCTTTAACTTCTGCAGCTGATGGGACAGTTGACAGTGGCCAGGGGTCGTCTGTTTATACGGAATCGTGTGTGAGTAGTCAGCAGACTGTGTCGTATGGTTCCCAGCATGACCAGTCAATCTCAACAGCAGCAGTCCAGGGATATGCGGCTTCAGTTGGTCCAGTGCAGTCGCAACAGCATGGAGGATATCAGCCACCTGCAGCGGTAAGTCAGAGCCTAGAGTAGTGCAAATGCATGGACTTAGTGGATTTTGGATTTCTCTTGAAAGACCAGAAGGAAGTCTGCCAGGCAATCTTCTGTGTGTGGGTTGTTTTTTTTGTTTTGTTTTGCATGTGATACAGATTCTGCATGGGAGTAGTTAAGGGGCTGTTTTTGCAAGGTGACTGAGTCTAGCAGGGAAGGGGAAAGGGCACGGGTATATTTGTCTTTAAGGCTTTTAATCTTGAGTACACCTGAGCAGATTGAGTTAGGGGTTTTATGGAAAGGAAGTCACATCCTCAGAACAAGGCTATTTCATGAAAGAAAGCATTTAATCTCGCTTGGGAAGGGGGTGTGTGTATGTGTGTATGAATTTACCAAGGACCGAGCTGTTGGTTTGATTTGAAGAAGGGATTAGAATAACTTGGACTACTGCTTAAGTGTGAAATTGCTGTGTATGTTCTGTGAGGCTTTGATTACAGATTCTACAGGTAAGATTTTTTTTTTAACTGTTATAGAATGCTGCATGTGAGAACTCCAGACTGAAAAGACCCCACACCTGTGTTCCCAGTTTTATTTCTAGCTTGTGTTGATTTGCTCATCAGTTGCCATGCGTATTCCTTTTCCTTGAAAAGTCTGCACTGGGCACAAATACTTTTCCTACTATGTTCATTTGTGTTACCCTTTTATTTTGGTATGTTTTTTTTCCTTGGTATGTTTTTAGGTCTGAGTATGAGAGTGTGCAGAAATCTATTCTAACACTGGAGTAGAACTTCTGCTACTGTTATATTGTCTTCAATGGTTCCCTTGTTGCTTGTTTTTTACACAAATAAGTCTAAGCCGTGATGTGGTAATATCGTAAGGGCGAAGATGTGACACTTAAGACTGAGGGTCCTCAATTATTTTTTTTGGTACCTGTGGTTGTAGGCTTTATTACAGAATCGTTGGTGTCACTAGCTTTTTAGAGAACGTGCTGGTTTCACTCACAAGCAAACCCTCTCTGTCTTTTTCAAAGGCACTGAACCTGAAGTGTGTGGTACTGCTAGTTCTTGATCAAATGAGTTTTTAATCCCTCTAAATAAGCTTGTTCCATGTAAGCTGTATTTTGATGTGCCGGCATATACTGGACTAGAAGCCATTTCATTGTCTTGGGATGGCTGGCTTCCAGGTTGAAAGATCATAACCTTTTGAGAGGGGATGGGAGAACAAGCATATGACAGAGTCAAGCTGCTTAGTTCACTGCTAAAATGTGCTCATGCTCTATGATGATGACAGTGGTACCCAGAGGTTAACAGAATGGAGTAGAGCACTGCAAGAACTGCTAACAGTTTGTTGGGAAGGTAGGAGGACAAGTCAAAATCATATTGAGAGCTGGAGAAATGACCTTGAAAAGGAATAGAATGCAGTTCAATCAGGACAAGATTCATGCTTAAACAGAATTAATCAGCTGCACAAGTACGGGATGAGCAACAACTGACTAGGCAGCAATCTTGCCGGCAAAAACCAAACACAACAAAACAGGCAGGGTTTCCATTGGACCACAAGCTGGACATGGTCAAAAACGTCATGCCGATGTGAAAAAGGCAAACATCGTGTTATATGAAATAGTTCCTCTGCTCCTGGCCCGTTGGTAAGTCTATTCTGGGTACCCTGCTTGAGCAAATTTGAGGGTGAATTGGGAGAGAATTCAGAGGACAGTGTCAAAAAACCCCAATCCACTAGAAATCAAGAAAACACTGTTTGTGTGGGAAGACTGAAATAGTTGAGCCTGTGAAAGATGAGTTTGAGAAGAGATAAAGCTATAAAGGCTGCTGTAAAATAGGAGGAGGCTAATCAGATCACAATATTGTTGTCAAATAGAATAAGAAATAACAAGTCTAAATTGTCGCATGGGATTATTGTTTGGGAAGGGTTTTTTTCCCCCTAACTGATAAGAACAGTTAAGTACTTCAGTCTCTGTCACTGGAGATATTTCTGAATAGTTCAGATAAACTAGAGTCAGGGATGACATCTATAACTAGTCCTGCCTTAGAACAGATGAAGATTATGAGTGAAGTATGTACTTAACCCTTTGAGTTCCCCTGTGCTTCTCTCCCAAACTTGTGAGCACTCTAGCAAGATTTCTCACATCAGAAATCTTTAAAATCAGATCTCCAGTGGCTATCATGAGGCTTTTTTCCCTGGAGGTCTGTATTTGATTTGAGTTATATTAAGAAATTGCAGACTACATCCATGAGAGGTACGCACCACTAGAGAAGGAAAACTTGCAGTTGAGTTTCTTTAAAATGTCATCTTTCTATTCGCTTAAAAAAAACCCCAACAAAAGAAACCACAACAAAACCCACTACACCAAAAAAGCAATAACAAAATAATTCCTTCAAAGCCACCCCCAAATCTAATTCTGATTTTTCCAGTTTGGCTGGATTTTTGACCTATGGCCTTCTGAATTGTGGCAAGATTACAAAATCTTGATGCTTTTATTGGCCCAGCATCTGGAAAATGCTTGTCTAAGACTAATTTTACAGAATTTTCCACACAGTAAACCCAAGGGTTTTTTTTCTGCAACTCATGTTGTAGAATATGTGATGTTTGAATTTTTATGGTAATGTCTTAGTTAATAAAGAGCCAGCTGCATATAGTTAGTCCACTTAATTCAGGCAGGGAGGTGTCCAAGCAAAGAGACTGGGTAAAGCGATTATATATAAACACTTTCTAGACTAAGAATGGATATTTGAAAGCTCATCAGTATCTGTTCAGGTTTTTTTTTTGTCAGACTACCAGATGCTGTGAGTATGCACCGCGTGGGCTGCATCAGTGGCCCCAGAGAAGAAATTCTCTCCTATCTGTTCTACTTTCCACACACTTGTTAAGCGTGCTAGAGAGCTTCCCAAACTGCTCAGTAACCTAAGGCAAGCTTGAGTCCTCAGAGGTGCACACAGCCTGTTCCCAGTGCGTATTGGCAATCATTCAGCATTCTCATCTCTTCTCACACACATATTAGTCGGTATTGGACCTCTCATTGTGTGTCTGTATTTCTTTTCTACCTCATTATAGTTTTTGCCGGTTGTGTTATTCATTTTTTCTTTTTAAGTGTTCAATTCTTAACTTTTGTTTTCCTCCTTTAGCTTCAACGTGGTCGTAGCATGTCAGTTTGTGTCCCCCACCTTCCTGCTCTTCCCTCTATGTCCTGCATCCCTCTCAGTGCTCCTTGCACCCCACCACCAGCGCTGTCTGCACCTCTTTCTCCTTTCTACCTTCGGACTGTCCCTGAAGAAACCTTTGCAGAAAAGCTTTCTAAAGCCCTGGAAAGTGTCCTGCCCATGCACTCTGCCTCTCCACGCAAGCATCGACGCTCCAGCCTGCCCTCCCTCTTTGTCAGTCCTGTATGTGTTACCATTTGCCTCCTGGCACAATAAGATAAGTTATCATTAAATACATCCTGGGCATTTTTAAAATGAGAAAATAAGTTGATTCCTTCTACTGTGCTGCTGGAATGTTGATTTTTTTTTTTCTTTTTTCTCTGTTTTTCTGGAAAGCAGTACACCTAAACATTATCAAATAGTGGCTGACCATTTGTTTCTTGCATTTTAGGGTAGTATAAAGGTAAATTATGCGGTAAATTGTACCACGGAAAGTAAAGGGAAGACTAGTTCTTAACCTCTCAAGTTAGAAGACCTGATTTTTATTTTCCGAGGTCTAAGCAAGCATTGAATACTGCTGAAGCCCAAAACAACCAGCTTTTAAAGCTTGGTTGCCGTGTCTGGTTATTCTAAAAGCTTTGGCTGGCTGTGCCAGTCATACTAGAAATTCAGAGGATGAATTTTTTTTTTTAGATTTTTCTGTAAGTTTTAATCAGAAATACCACTTCAGCTGCTTTTTGATGGGAAGAAGCCATGGTTTCGTGTTTCTGAAAGCAAGGTGGCTTGCAAGACAGGAGATGGTCTCTTTTCAGTTTTGGGCTTTGATTTATACAAAAGAAACTTTTTGAGAAACCTTTATCTATAAATGAAGTAAGTGGAATCCAATTTTCAGAACACAGGAAGAGTTCTTCATCCTGTAGGACCTTCTTGTTAGTATTGGTCAATATGGAAATTTGCTGCTGCTTTTCCAGGATAGAAGAGTCTAGGGAGAAAGAACAATGTGGAAATAGCAACTTAAAAAGTCGGAAATGCCATCTGTCTTAAAGACAATATATTTGCTACTGACCCTTGCAATTTTTTTCCTTTAGAGTAGATAATACATTGTGTCTCAGCATGCTGTAGTTGGAGATGAAAAAATGCAGAATTACTAAATAAATTGTTTAGTATTCTTACATAGAACTCTCTTTAGTGAAATTTTACCTACACATCTTAAAGAAGATGAACTTCATCTGAAGAAGTACGTCAGACAGAGTGGAATTACCTGAGCGCTCTGCTGTTACTAAACCTCTGAATGTTTTGTTGTTCAGGCAAGAGTTAGGTTTGTTTCAGTAAGTGCTAATTTTCTATGTGAAAATGTGCGATTGAAGGGCTTAAAAGAGACGATCAACTTTGGCAGGATCCTGAGGCTCTGCAATTTTATCATACTATTTTTTTTTTTGCCAGCTGTGGACTGGAATAGTTCAGTTTTGTGTCAGAAAAGGTTTCTCTTTAGCTCCCTGGATAGCCCGCAGGACACTAGCACCGTGTTATTTTGTGTTGGATAATACTAAGACTTAATGTCATTTTATCATCTTGGTGCAAATTAGAGGCTGTGTCATTGCTGCTATTAAGTACTAAATTTTCCCGTTCCCCGTACGGCAGTAACCGCAGGGATTTGATTGGCTTTCAACACTGATCACAATGGGTAGGCCACGACAATAAACCTCATTCCATCGTCAGGAGCAAAACCAGTTTGTTTTTGTGAATTATTGGAATTGGACTGGAAAAGCAGCTCTAACACCAGCAAATGTTTCCATTTGTAGCTATGCCTGCCATGGATGTATTTAATGGCTATTGACAACTCACCCAAATTTCCTGGTTTTGACCATGAGTTGAGTAGTCATTCTATAAAGTTACTTCACAGAACTGCCTAGTGAACTGTGCATGTTGATGTGCTTTCACTTTTAATGTATGAATTACTTGTCTTGTTCATGTCAATACAGCCTCAGCATCCGCGTGGGGGAACACCAACGTTCCCAGATTCGCAGATATTTTTCCCAACCGTTCACGAACGGCCGGTGTCTTTCTCGCCGCCACCTGTCTGCCCGCCGAAGGTGGCAGTTGCTCAACGGCGCAAGAGCACTTCATTTTTGGAAGCCCAAACTTGCCACTTCCAGCCATTGCTGAAGACTGGCCAGAGTTTAGTTCCACCTGGTGGTAGTCCCACCAATTGGACACCAGAGGCCTTCGTTATGCTGGGCACAGCTGCTCAGAGAGTCGCTGGAGAGCCTCTGCATGTGCAAGTTAATCCTGTGTTTGAGCCAGCTCCTGTCCACAGTGACTATAGATCTGGACCAACACCTCCAGAGGATGCTCACTACAGAATACATTCAGAAGCTGTATATTTGGTGGGCATGCACTATCCATCACAGGTATCGGAGCAGTATGATCAAGTAGCTTATAACTCTCGTGTGACTGAACAACATTTGAAGCAGGTTTCTGAGTCAAACCATGGGCAAGGTGGTCCTCCACAAAGCTCCGTGTTCGACTTTCAATCGGGGCAAACATACCTGGCAAGACATGTTCAGAACCTGAGGCTGGATTCTGGGATGGGTCCCCTTTCTCCATTATCCAGTGTTTCAGCTCCTCTGAGTGCAGATCCTGCTCAGATGACGTTCCACCAGGTATTTGTTCCGCACTCTGCCCCGGCTGTGCTCTCTCACGGTGGTGATGGCAGAGCGAGCTGTGTCTTTGAGTTCCATGCGCACACACCGACTTCTGCTTCAGCAGAAGGGGGAGTTTTACCCCAGCGGGTCTACAGAAGTCGCCGGGGCTCTATGGAGACCAGTCAAGAGGAATCTACTCAAGGCATAGGGTCACACGGTCGACTTCAGCCTGTGACAGAGGAGCAGTGTAACTATCTTGGTCCTGAGTTAGCAGGTCCCAGAGGGGGCTCTGCCAGGCGGAGCTGGCCAGAAGGAAGCCCAGAATACTCCAGTGATTCCTCACAGCTGACTTCCTCTGACACTGGCGATTTCCAGTCTCCTCCCCCTACTGGGGGGTCGTCATCTGCTTTTGGTTCAGACTTCTCATTGCCCATTGTTCAGCTGCCTCAGAAGGTGTTGCAAGAGTCGCAGCTCTTCATCTGCTTCCCCCAGGGAGCCTCGACTCAGCAGGCCTTGTCCACCTCGCTTTCATCAGGACCACCTGCACTCTATCCTCAGGTTACAGGAGCAAACCCTTCCAGAATTTCTCTGCTTTTTACAAGTCATACTTTGTGTTTAAAGGGGAGCCATGCTCTTAGACATGCTCCATGCGATTCTAAGTATTAGCGTTTATGGAGGTGTCTTTCCACCGAGTCAGTAGTACCCTAGGTGCTCATTAACTTACCAGGTTGCAATGAGATAACAAGGCATCAGCAACCACTTGGTTTGTGCTCAGCTTTGGCTGAAATACTGGTAGGGCTTCTGTGTTAAGGGTCACAAATGGTCGGTGTTCCTCCTGGGACTAGACTAGTTGTTTTTTTGGCCCGAGACAGCTCGAGTACCAAATTGGCTTTTAAACAGCGAATTTAATGAAATGGAGCTTCTCTTTAGTTTGAATTGGCAGCGACAGTAAAACTTGCTTGGTATTTTTCTCGCTGCCCCTTAGCCATTGAATGAGAATGTGTTACTCGAAGTTGAATTTCTGTATGAGTAATGTTGCATTAGACAACAGCAAGGTGAATTTGGTGACTGTCCAAAATACAAGAGCTAGGCTTGGGTGAAGAAAGTGGGAAGAGAGGAATGAAGGAGCTATGTTATGTACGTGTACGGGATTTGGAAATGTACTTGCGGGATCATTAAAGAAACTGAGCAAGCTGTGTAGTAAATTTAGTAGCACAAACAACTGTTGCTAATAGGTGTTGTTTCCATATAAGCCTAGAATATGGTGTCCTGTTAAATAGCAAAATTTGAGGCCTGAGGTTTAGTTTGGAGGTGTGTGTTTTAACGGAACATGTGGTCTTTGCACTGGCAATAGTCAGTAATGCATTTGTACTCTGTGACTGTGAGGTGGATGTACATTGTGTCTGCACTTGTCGGAGTCTGAAATGTCTCATAGCTTTTTGTGAAAAGAGAGAGGATTTACTTTTACCCCTGCTGTTCTTGGAATTAGGGAATCTGACATCTTAGTTACTAGAGTATTAGCAACTTTGGGGTTTGTGTGAAGGAACTGGAGGCAAACCTCGTTGCTTTTTGTGGTGAGAACACAAACTAAGTATTTAAGACTTTTTGTATGGGATAATGGTATTTTATTAAAGCTGGAGCAGTTTTAATCAGTAGTCTACTAGATAGTAATTCCTGTGCTGTAGGAGAATTTGCAGAGGGAAGCTGCTATGCAATTTTATAAACTACGTGGGGATTGTCTCTCCATAAATGATGTTTGTTAAACTTCAGGAAGTGAACTTTGATAGATGTGAAAAACATCTGAAAAATGCAATAAGAGATCACGGTTATTTTACAGAATATGAGTTCTGAGATCTTTTATCTAATTCATTAAAAAATCGGAATTTGAAGCAAAATCTGAGTCAATGTGAATAGATGTTACAGCAGCGGGAGATAGCACGTGTTTAGATCTTAGCCAGTAAGGACCTCAAGTTTCTGAAACGGCAAAGAAAAAAATGGTTCTCCATTGGCAGTCCGCTTTCCCCAGTTTCTCTAATTAAAGTTGTAATTTTAATGAAGTTGTTTCTAATGTGCTCCTGCAAGCTGAATTGTCACAGCATGAAGGACCTTTAGTAGATATTTCTGATATAGTACATACGCACCAGATAGTTTCCTACAAAGGCAGTTAAGCCGAGTGGTGCGTGCTCAGGGAACTCATCTGGAGGTCTTTGTCTAGTGGTCTCCCAGGAGCTGGTAAAGAAATATAATTGTCATAAATGAAAATCCATTACATTTTCGTCTGCATCTTCCACATTCGTTTATATGCCACTCATCCATTTTTTTCGTTGCTTATTCAAAAATGCTGTCTTAGCTAGAACGTGAACACTCATATTCTCCAGCGTCCAGTTCTTGGTAGCCTTTGAGCGGTAGTGAGTCTGGAAATGATTTCTAGCTTGTGTTTTGACACGCTTCTCAGAGGGAACTTGTGCCATGTACATGTACTGAGTACTTTGTTACTGGTCTAGAATTCTGTATGTCTTCGGATTTTTTTTTTTTAACAGGCAGCTGTATTTCCTTCTAGCCTCCTTCTGTCACCCCCACCTAACTGTGTTTAGAACTCATGTAAAGGTAAAACATAATGCCTCTGTTTCCAGTTATCATTCCAAGACATCCTGCTCTTAAAGCATCGTCAGTGGAAGAAGAAGCTGGTAGGCTGATCTGTCTCGTGTTGAAGGGCGTGTGGGTTGAGAGACTTTCTGTATTGGTTGTTTTGGAAGACTTAAAATGGAGTTCAGCACTTTTCCAGATTGCTCTGCTTTGTTCTGGTTGTCGTAACGCAATTTGACCAAAAAGGGCTGCTTGTCCAAAAGGACAGCTAGAAACCTATTCCAACCAGATCATGCCAGGCAGAAATTATTTTAACTGCGTGCTGCAGAAACCATAGGGATTTTAAGCTGACTCTGTCTTTTTTTTCTTCCTTCAGACACAAGTGCAAGGCCAGCCAGCCTCAAGCAGTGCGTCGGTGCCACCCCAGCCTACTCAACACACTCAGCAGGTAAGATCACAGTTCTTTAACCTAGGACTAAAATACTTTCAGTATACGACTCTGGTGATTCTTTAAGAGTAACTGACTACCTCTGTTCCTCCTTTAACCTGTAGTTTTGGACAAAAGCAAAGGCATCCTCTGCTTCTCACCTGATCTGACATGCTATGAGACTAACTTCATTGACTTTCTGAAATTTATTTTTAGAATTATGTTAATGCTCATTTTCATGTGTCTGTCTTTCTTAACTTCCACCTGAGCTTGCAGTAGCGGTCCCATTCAAGGGGAGGCACGTCAGGATTTGAAAGTTAGACCGTCTAGACAGGCAGACTTCATTCTTATGATTTCTTCTAAATGGAAATACTGTCTTCTGCAACATCCTCTTTTCTTAACTACCTTTTCTTCCTTTATGGAATCTTCATTCTTGCTTTCACAGGTGAAATAATTCTGTTGCAAGATTTGGTACTCATAACGGAGTTGTGTTACTAATGCTAACAAGTAATTGCTAAAGCTTGACTGACTTAGCGTATTCAGAACTACTGATGTCACTTATCAGGGAGCGAAAACTAGAATTTAAATAGGATATGCTTCTGTGGAAAAACTTGTGGGGGGAAAAAATAGCTTCTGCCTCTCTCCCCTACTACAGAATGCACAGCAACCAGCCTCTTCCCAACAGCCTGGACAGTACCAGCTGCAGCAGCCATCAGTTTCTGCTGGTGCCACCCCCACACAAACTGTTTCTCAAACTCAAACTTCACAGATTATACCAATGCCTCAGGCAGCAGCTGGGACACAGGTAAACAATTCTTTCTAGCAGAAGATTGGTTTGTTTTTTCTTCTTCACAGCTGGTGAATTCAACATGCTGCTACTTTCACTTTCGTCATCTTTTCTAGTGGTTCCAAAACATTCATCCAGATAATAGTATTCTTAGTACTGCAACTGTCAGTTTTGTTGGAAAATGTGTTGGAAACCCTTTCTTTCACACGTGCCAGTTGTAATTTGAGAGAGAGGAATAACACTTCCATGCACAGAGATCTTCAAATTGTCAAAAATACCACGAGGCATACTGATGAATGATGCATTATGAATGGATTTTCAGGAACTTGTCATTTCTCTGCTTCCCATACAATGTCTATCTTCTGCACCATTATGTGTGTAAAAACATGCTCACTTATTCAGGTAGTGAACCATAAGGACTGCCTTCTCCACTCTGTCATCTTTCTTACTCAGCCCTTATCCTTTACTCCCTGGTCAAGAAGCTTTTGTTACTGAGTATCGCTTCATTTTGGCTCATATCTCTATCTTGAACATGTGAGCCTTGATTTTATTTTTAAAATTGTTGTTTTGTTGCTTGTTCATCTAAACTGCCTTTCCAGTTGCATTGTTCGCTGGCTTTAATTGACATATCCCCTGCCGTTCTCTGAATGCTGGCACAGTGGCTTTTCATTCTCTGTTGCTTCAGTCCCCATACCCAAAGCTGACAGATTTGTTGAAAGATTTGCATTTCTTTCCTGTAAGAAGGCAGGCTTGGCTCTGGGGACAGAGATGAGGGGTGTTCAATTCTGTTTATGCACAAGTTAGTGCTTTAGGGTATTTGAACATTGCTCTTTCACCCTCTGTTGGGTGTCTGTTGCAAGAGCCTGTTGAGTTCTTCAAGGGAAGTGTTGGAGGACCTTCTGAAACTCCAGCTGACTTCCCAGCCACTATGCCAACTGTGCTCCCTGCCCACTTTAACAGAGTGCTGTAACTTGAATAATTCTTTCTTTGACTAATGTGTAAAAACTCTGCTTTCTGCAACCCTGCTTTAAAAAACAATACCTATCTCTATTTTCTTTACCTCCCCAGCTTCCTGTTTCCCAACCAGTGCCGATCATCCAAGCCGAGCCTCAATTACCTGTTGCAGCACCTTCTCTCCCTCAGCCTTCAGTTGTCCCACCAGTCCCCATTGGCTCTCATTTTCTACCCGTGGGACAGCCCTTGCCAACTTCCATGGTTCCCCAGTTCTCAGTCTCTCAGTTGCCCGTAGCAGCTCCTCATGTGTCAGTGGCTCAGCCGGGTTTCCAGTCGCTGCCCATTTCAATGGCAGCTGGCATGAATCAGCCATTGCTCACACTGGCGACGTCCGCTACGGCAACAGCTGTCCCTAGCCAGCTTCCCCCACTGATGCAGCCTGTAGCTCAGTTGCCCAGCCAGGTTCTCCCGCAGCTCCTGCAGCCGGCTGTCCAGTCCGTGGGATTGCCAGTCAGCATTGGACAAGCTGCTGAAGCTTCGCTTCCTGCTGGAGATGCTCTTTATCAGGTATTGTTGCAAGCCAGCAGAGCTCTTCTCCACTTTTTCACCTGTTCCACTAAGGTACCAGATCTGAATTGTGTGCCCTGGCCAACTCACTTCTCCTAAAAGAGCCGTTAAGCCAGCAAAATGAATTCTGTTGTGTGATGCAGGACTGTTATAAGGAGAGCTAAAAAAGTCCTTGGTCACCCTGCTGGTTTGAACTTTTTGCATTTGGCAAAGGGGTTTGTCTAAAATGACAGAAGCGTAGTGCAGGACTTGTCCAACCACTGAGTAAAAGAGGACGGTTATATATCCAAGAGGTCTGTCAACTTGGGGAGGGGGGGAGGAAATCCAAAAAATTGTAATTTTAGAAATGGAAGATGTGTGTCGGAAAGGGAATCAATGGCAGCAGATTTTGGCAATGTCAGTATTTCATTCCAAGTCTGGGGAAGGGTGGGGATGGGGAGGTGGAACTTCTAGAAGTCGGGCAGCGTGGATCTTGAATGTGACGTAAGTACCTGATGCTAGTCGTGAAAGGCTAGACTTCTGGAGACAGGCTGCTTCAGCTACTTTGTGCCATCAGTGTAAAAACGGCAATCTGCCTAGTGGCTCAGCATAGGATTGTTCTGCTAGAACAAAAATTGTAGAAATGTCTGCACTGGGGTTATGAGGAGTGCTGCAGAACAGAAGCTGTGTGTAGGTATGTTCCTTGGTTCCCAACTCAACTCATCACGAGAGGACAGGAAGAACACAGGAGTGTTTTGTCACTAGGCTCAAGAATCAACAGCAGTTGCATAATGTTTTCTGAGGGGTGATTGTTCAGCCTCAAAACTCTTCATGCTCTTTTCAAGTCTTAGGCCTTAAAATATTAAGCCAAATAGGCAACTGTGAGTGTTGGGAGGTAAAGGTTGTTTTGCCTAAGACTTGGAACTTTGAGTGGGAATTTGCTTGAAACATGGTAACTTGCAAACTGAGCTTTGGCTATGTGAGCAGTTTGCTTCTCTGGGAAAATTTTGGGAGTACTTGAACAAGTATAAAAGGTTGGAGCCTGATACTTTTTTTTTTTTCCTGTTTACTCTTGTTTCCTTATTAGCTCTGGCGTTCACTAACTTGACTCTCGCATTTCTATTACAGGGCTTCCCGCCTCGGCTGCCACCTCAATACCCAGGGGACTCAAATGTTGCACCTTCCTCTGCTGTGGCCTCTGTTAGCGTTCCTTCTGCCGTCCTGTCTCCTCCCTTACCTGCAGATGCGATGGCTCAGTCGGGCTATCTTGCTCCTGTTGCTCAGCCGTATGTGGAGCAGAACGTTTTAGCTCCCATGGGCAGCCTAGGAGGACAGGTTCAAGTGCCCCAGCCTACGGGGAGTTTAGCACAACAGGCCTCATCTGCCTCCTCACAGCAGGCAGTTCTGGAGGTAAATATGTGGAACGTAATGTAACGATACATTGAGGGTGTTTGAATTACGGAACAGTTTTTGTGTGGGGGGAGCTAATCCCTTCCATGCTTGTCTTCATTTGGAAATTAATATTTCAAATGACCTTTTTCTTACACAGAATGTCATGCCAATGTGGGGACCTTGTTGCCACTGGCTGTTCTGTTGGGAAGTGAGTGTGCATCCCGCAGGCAAAAAACCTGTTAACACTTCACTTCTTGCTAATACTGTAAAATCATTTTTGCCGTCTCAAAGGCAAACTGCAAGCAATAGCCTTTGAGACTCTATCGTTAGGCCTGTTCCCTGCAGCGTTAATTCTTGCTAGGGAGGATTAAAGTTCTCTTGGTATTCTGCATTGGCTTGTCTTTGGCACGTTCTGTTCTAAGACGGTGGCTGCATGGCAAACTGTAGTGACACGTGGCAGTAGAAAGGATGGCTGGTTTCCTCTCCCCACCCCTCCCCAGGTGATGATTTGCTTCACTGCCGTTTACTCTAGAGTCCTTTGTAAACTAGAGCTAATTAGATGCCAGCTGTTTGAAGTTCTGAAAGGGTAGCGCTTTTAGCTTTACAACTGATTTGAGAGGGAACACTGAAGGGAACACTTGAAGGCTTACTTGAAAAGGATCGCTGTTCTTTGGGGAGAGTTCTTGATACAGATTTCTATCCATAGGGTACTCAGGGAGTCTCACAGACTGCTCCTTCAGAGACTCTTCCAGCAACGCAGCCTGCTCAGTCTACCCCTTTGGCTTCCTCTATGGATAGGTAAGAATTGTTTTCTTTTCGCCAAACTAAATTTCAGTTGTTTTAAAATGTTAGTTTATTCTTCCTTGGGAGATCTTTAGGTATCTTTCTTTTTTCAGCAATTTTTTTAACTGAGAGTGTTCATGAGGATGTGAGGAGATAGATTTCCTAAAGGAAAATAGACTTGTGAGAGGTGAAGTAAGTTTTAATTTACATCAGGGTAAGGAAGGGACTGAATAGGATTGTGCATAGTGATCCAACTTCTAATCTTTTTTTGTCATTTCAAATGGATCATAAGGGATGTTTTTTCTATCCTTTTGGCACTTAAACGGAATTCAAACACCATATAGCTTGAAAAGATATTCAGAAGATGTATTTGTACGACTCAACTTACAAGAGTTATGTAGTTAATAATTACTATTAGAACTGTGTTTCAGGCAACCCTAAGTGTTGACAGGACTCCTCTCCCCTACATTGCAACTAATACCCATCTACTGCTATCCAGAAGAGAATACCATGTAGCAGGGTAAACAGTGTTGTTGCAGGTACAGAATGCACAGATACTAATGTGAAGTTGCTTGCATTTTTCTTTTTGTAGTGCGCATTCTGATGTTGCTTCAGGATTGAGTGATGGCAATGAGAATGTTCCAGCTTCTAGTGGAAGGCATGAAGGGAGGACTACTAAACGTCACATGCGGAGGTCTGTCCGCAGTCGCTCTCGCCATGAGAAGACTGCTAGGCCGAAACTGCGAATTCTAAATGTGAGTATTTCTTAAATTTTAGTTCCAGTTTTGTAGTGATGATGCCATTTTTGAGCTTGAGAAAGTTGATTTTCCTTTGAGGAATATGTGGTCTTGCTCTGCACACCATCTAAGCCCCCTGAGCTCCCAAGCTATTTGGTGTATTTCTTCTGCTTCTAGAGTCAGTGTTCCAAAGGTCATCTATTAAGGGCTTTTTGGAACCTTAGATATGGCAAAATTGGCTTGCTTAGCCACCAGTGATTCCAGAGACTATTCCAGAATATTTGATGTATCCTCTGAAGAAACGATGCTGTACGTGGCACCGTTTCTCAGACTGGAAGGAAAAAAATGTTTGTATTAGACAAGTGCCAGTGGCTTTGTCTCTGTGAGCTTTAAATCACAAGTCTTAAATTATCATGCTTTTGGTTTGATTTTATTTTTTTTTTTTTTTTGCTTTAGGTTTGGGATAAAGGTGATCGGGTAGTGGAATGCCAGCTAGAGACACACAATCGAAAGATGGTTACTTTCAAATTTGATTTGGATGGTGACAACCCTGAGGAAATAGCTTCAATTATGGTAAGATATATTTTAGAGATGAAGAATTTAATCCAGTTTCAATCCTAGTAGTAACATAAGCAGCCTTATCTTCTCATTTGCGTTTCAGAATTGGTCTTCCATGTAGCATGGTATGTGCTCACCTTATTGGTACACAAGCACAACAAGAAACTGGCACAGAGTAGAATACCAAATTGACAAGTAATATTATACTCTCAGTTCCCATGAAAATTTGCCTCGGTTTTTACTGTAGAATTGTGGTTTATCAAGTAAATCTGCTCTTTTTTAGATCTCACTCTTTGAGAAACTGGAAACAGCTTTCTGAAAGCACCAGGTTAAACAAATTCAATTTGCTTTTGTAAGAGCAGATATCGCTAGATCTTTAAAACTTACAGAATCGCAGAATGTTAGGGGTTGGAAGGGACCTCCGGAGATCATCAAGTTCAAACCCCCTGCCAGAGCAGGATCAAAGAATCTAGGGCAGGTCACCCAGGAATGCATCCAGACGGGTCTTGGAAGTCTCCAGAGAAGGAGACTCCGCAACCTCTCTGGAGAGCCTGTTCCAGTGCTCTGTAATTCTTACAGTGAAGAAGTTTTTCCTCGTGTCGAGGTGGAACTTCCTGTGCTCTAGCTTGATTCCGTTGCCTCTTGTCCTATCCCAGGGCACAAGTGAAAAGAGGTTGTCACTTCCTTCTTGACACCCAGCTCTCATATATTTATACACGTTAAATAGATCCCCTCTCAGTCTTCTCTCCAGACTAAAAAGCCCCAGGTCTCTCAGCCTTTCCTCACAAGGCAGGTGCTCCAGTCCCTTAAACATCCTCGTAGCCCTCTGTTGGATTCCCTCAAGTAAATCCCTGTCCCTCTTGATCTGATGAGCCCAGAACTGGATGCAATACTCCAGGTGAGGTCTCACTAGGGCAAAGGAGAGGGGGAGGAGAACCTCCCATGATCTGCTGGACTTACTCTTTTTAATGCACCCCAGGATACCGTTTGTCGTCGTAGCCACAAGGGCGCATTGCTGTCCCTTAAGCCTTAAATTTTATTGCCCTTACTCTCAATAGAAATGACAAGATTCTGCCATTTAAAATAAGGAATGGGAATCGGATTCTGGTTTCTGAATGCTGGTAATGACTGCTGCTGCTTTTGACTTTCTTGAAGGGGGGGAAAAAACCTCTCCATTTAATGTGTAATGTTCAAGCATAGAAAAAATTTGCACTGTAGAGATGCATTTAAATGAGTACTGTAGAGCATAGAATAGAATCTCTGCCCCCTCCCCCTTTTTTTATTTTTAAGTTTAGATGCGTATTCTTGTGCTTCTACAATCTGAATGAAGCTGAGATTGTTATAGGCTTACTGAAGTGAGGGGGTATGAGAAAGCAGTCGCTTTTGCCAGCTTCTTGGGCACCTGCGCACCATTCATCTTTTAGCTTAAAGTGCTGGCAGAGTAACAGGCGATGTGAGCTCTGGGTTCGTAACTGTCAAAAGAAACCAGAAGTGACACAGGAGAAATGATCTCTTTGGCACTAATGGCTTTCTGAGAAAGAAGAAGAAGTTGTGGGTTTTTTTTACCATGTACACATATTGGCAGTGTAAAACAAGTCGGTAACATGAAGTCAAGTGCCAAGAAATACGAAGAGGATACACAGATGTCTTACTTCGCCTCATACCTAAAGTGATCCTATGGAGGAGTAAGAGTATAGCTGATTTAAAAGAAAAACTAGCGATGCACATAGACACCTAGAAAACAAAAAAATGTAAATGCTTAAAGATGAGTAGAAGCAAAATAAGTGAACTGTGCGTAGAAAATGCGGTCACATAGTCGAAAGGATACAGCCCAGTGTAGACAATGGAATCTGGAACTTCGTGCACGTGAGTTTCTTATTGAATATTGAGGAAACTTTTGATTGTAAGACTTTCTAGTTTCCTTTTAATCAGGATACTATATGGGCGTACTCTATAAAGGTATCTGTCATTGCTCAACCTGAAGG
This sequence comes from Baryphthengus martii, assembly GCA_013396935.1. Lineage (NCBI taxonomy): Eukaryota > Metazoa > Chordata > Aves > Coraciiformes > Momotidae > Baryphthengus > Baryphthengus martii. The sequence goes on from VWZK01012746.1 coordinate 142,629, forward strand.
TTTCTTTAACTAGTGAGTATTCTGCATTACAAAGGCACATCACGCTAGCCTTTCCTTTTTTCGGAGCCGGCATCCCAAAAACATGATGTAAAAGCACTAAGGCACTTTCTCTCAGTCACAGCAGAGATATTGTGACCAACAACTTTACTTCTGTTTCATAGACTAGCAGTCTCTGAGAGTTTCACCAGGCGTTACTTCAGGAGGCAGGGTTCTCATGGGTCAGATAGAAAGCCATTCTTATTTCTAAGTGCCAAGTATACTTGTTTAAGCTGGTTTCCTCCAATGTGAGCAGCTGAATGTGTTTTTGTAAAGCAGCGTAATGTATTGAAACCAGACAGGCTGAGCAATCTTCTTGTGCTGGGAACATCATTTATTCTTGCATTTGCATACTTCAGCCGGACGTTTTTGAGGCAGGGCTGTGCAACCTGCATAGACTAGTTCTATATGGCATGGAGAGAGAAGAGCAAAGAACATGTCTTGTAATATAGAATTTTGATTTTTTTCGGCGTTACAGTTTTCCATTATAGTTTTCCTTAAATGTGACTCTTAATATACATTCCATTCGGAGGAACTGCAGTAAAATAAGACTGCTGATTTTAAATTTCACTGCACTAAGGTAGGATTGAGGTGACAGTCTGAGGTGAGACCGAATGTTGTTTCACAGCAAAGAGTAAACCAGAGCAAATATTCTGTGCTGGAGATAATTTTAGAAACATTTGGTTTTTGTCAAGATGTTACTGTCTTTATCTGGTGCATAGGAACGATGAAGGGAAGCCCAACAGTAATACCAAGAGTGAATTATGGTTATTCAATATGTTGTTTTAAAGTAATTTGTGGAAAACTATTGTTGCTTTTTGTTCTCTTTGCAGGTGCAGAATGAGTTTATTTTAGCAACTGAGAGAGACTCATTTGTAGAACAGGTACGAGAGATTATTGAGAAAGCAGATGAAATGCTAAGTGAGGATGTAAGTGTGGAGCCAGAAGGTGATCAGGGTTTGGAGAGTATGCAGACAAAAGATGATGGCTTCTTTCCAGAGTCGCAGGTATGTAAAGGACAGATTTCCTTAGCTATTTGTATTTTCCATTTTGGGTGGTGTGGTTTTGTGAGTAGAGCTAGCTAGAAACTGGAGCTTTCTTTCATGAAAAATATCAAAGCGTAGTAATTAGTTGAAAAGCTTCGTGTTAGAGAGCCTAAAATTCATTTAGAAAGCTAGATAACATAAATATCTTGATTTTTGATGTGTTCAAACACTTCTGAAGCTGCTGAAATGCTTAGCAGTCCACGAAACAAACAATCTTAACAGCGGAGGCTTGTTGAATTTGAGGTTATTGTGAGGTAGGATCCTAAAATCGCCAGCCATGTTCTGCTCGCTAAGCACTGAGTGCCTGGACTCACACCTTCTACCTGCAAAGAGATTGGATGGCTCCATTAGAAAACACAACTTTTGAAACTGGTTGCTGAGAGTAAGAAGGGGTGATGTTTCCTGAATCTCTGCCTTATTTCTACCCAGAACTAGTTTGAAACATCCATTTATCTTGTGAAATGTTTAAGGAAATCACTTGGACTGCCTATTAACGAAAGAGTGTTTAGATCAGTTTGCTATATTATTGGTCACTGATCTGAGAAGCTCTAAAAAGCAGTGTAATTGGCATTTATCTGGGCAGAATTGCACTGGTTTGGTAATGGTGCTTGGGTCTAAGGTACTGCTTACTTTAACTGCCCACGTTTCAGTAAGCTAGCATTTTGAGAACTATCTTGGTGGTTTCTGTTTCAGAATAGAACTTTAAATTTTATCTTACTTTACAGAAATTAGAGTTCAAACAGCCAGATCCTACATCTTCCATGCCACAAAGAATAGGTAAGTCTCTTGTGATTTTTTTTTCAACAGTTACCTTTTCTGTTTCAGCGGATGGGTGCAGCCAAGTTTTTATTTTGTATGGAGTGCACATTCCATATTGCAGATTATGTATTTAGTCACAGCCGTGTAACTAAACATCTCACTTCTTTCTGTTTAGGGGTTCCTCCTAGCTCCTTTACCCAGGTTGTCCATTCTGCAGGAAGACGGTTTATTGTCAGCCCTGTCCCTGAGAGTCGGTTAAAAGAACAGGGCTTTTTCACATCTACTGTTCCTGGAGGAAAAGAAACTCCAGATATAGGTAAGTTATCTAAACTCTTAAAATCTGATGGCAAAGACACGTCCATCCAAAGCGTGAAGCTAGATAACAAAACTGTTCCTATAGACCTCTTGAAGTACTTGGGGAAGAAAGGAACTGTCCGTACTCATAAGAAATATAATAATTTAGATGATACTATGCAGGATTCTGAAGGTGGGGAGAAATGCTAATGGGCTAATGTGCAAGACTCTGAAGCCTTAATTCTGTTAAAATAATGTAAGCTTGTATTTGGGTTTTTTTCATTATTTGTTTTTTTAGATTATGCTGAGGGGTAAATATGATCTTAGTCTAGCGATAGACAATAATACTGTAAAGAACTTTTCCAGCTGGATTGACGTTTTTCCATTTTTCCAGTTGCTGCATCTCCACTACATGGCCCTGGAATGAATCTCTCCCACTCAGCATCATCACTGAGCTTGCAGCAAGCTTTCTCTGAGATGGGGCATGCTCAAATGACAGAAGGGCCTAATACAGCTCCTCCGGTGTTCAATCAAACAATGCCACCATTTCCACCTGCACTTTCCACCATGGCGGGCAGTGGAGCACCTCCTGCATCTATGGCTGCTTCTTCAGTATCTGTTCCCTCCAGCACAGGTGTTTCCCTTCCAGGATCTGTTACTTTGCCTTCAGAAAGCGCAGCTGTTGGAGTTGCACCAAACACAAGCGTGCCAAGCTCGGTTTCTCCACCTCCGGCCTCGCAATCTGGACAGCAGTCGACTAGTGTCGCTTCCAGTGTGAGCGCTCCTGCTTCTTTCTCCTTACCTACCACAGCCCAGCCTGCTCAACCAGTAACTGGAGACATTGCCCCCAGTATCAGCACGCCATCGTCTTTGGCACTTCCATCTACCCAGGTTCCCGGTGTCGCCGGTCTTGGTGTCGTCGCACCAGCTGTGACATCTCAGTCTACTCCTCAGATAGTTAGTACTATGGCGGCCGCACAGACATCTGTTGCCCTGTCTCTGGCTCAGAATGTGGCTTTGCAACTCCCTCAGCTTAGCAGCAGCGGATCTGTCTCCAATCTGGCAGAAACAACAGTTGTAAGTGCTCCACAGCCGCTACCTGAGAGCGGGCAGTCAATGGATAAGTCACAGCTCTGCAATGCAGCTGGCTTATCTCTTCCAATCTCTGCACCTTTATCATCCTCAGTAGCAACAAGCATATGTGGTTCAGTCACTCAGCCGGTGATACATCCCTTACTTGTCCCATCAGGAATTACATCAACACCCGTCCTACCCCAGATTCCAGGTGCGACACCCATGTTGCCCCAGGTTCCCTTACCTGGTGTCTTACCACAACCAGTCACTAACTTGCCTGCAGTACAGCAAACTTTGATACACAGCCAGCCTCAACCAGCTCCGTTGCCCAATCAGCCTCATGTTCACTGTCTGGAGGCTGATGCTGATGCTCAGTCTAAAGCTCCTGGCATTGATGATATAAAGACCCTGGAAGAAAAGCTACGGTCTCTCTTCAGCGAACATGGTAATGTGGGAACAACGCATCCGTCAGTATCTCTGGAGACATCACTGGTAATGGAAACGACAGTTATTCCTGGGATCCCAACCACTGCTGTTGCACCAACGAAACCCTTGACATCCATTAGCACTTGTATACCTCCGAGCAGTTTGCCTCTTGGACCAACTGGCTTGCCAGTGCTGACACCGGTTGCTACTCCTGGACAAGTGATCACCCCAGTCAGCTATATTTCGGCATCGAGCAGCATTGCGACAGCAGTAGTGAAACCAGGGACCTCTCCTTCAAAGCCTCCTCTTAGCAGGGTACCGGTAAGAAATGCAACATTTGTGTGAAAGTTCAAGTTCTGTGGAAACAACCTTTTTAAGTAGAATCACTTTTATACTGCAAAAGATTTAGTCAGGCAGAGGTGTCTTCGTTTAATGTAATATTGGAAGTTTTATGCCGTGGTTGTTCTCATGTGTTCCAAGAGGTGAGGTGTTTTTCGTCCCTATTGAAAAGAAAAAGTCCAATTCTATATTGTGCCTCTGACAGCTCTCTAGTCCTAAACTACACAGAGCGAAGCAACTGTGGGGCTTTTTGTCAGTTTTTCTTGTTGTTATTGTGTTTTCAAATAGAATTTGAAAGACTTGCTTTAGATAGCTTTTTATCTTGTACATAATCACTAGAATGAGCTGAGATGGTTGGTTCAAAAAGTAGTCAGGATAGCTTAGCTTTGCTTCTTATCATTAGCCTCTTCCTTGGAGGAAAAGGTGAACCTGATTGCAGGGGGGTTTTTTTTGTTGATATTTTTTTTGTTTGCTTTTTTTGGTGGTGTGTTTTTTTTGTTTTGTTTTTTTTTTTTAAAGTCCTCTGCTGCTTAAATATCTGACAAGGAGGAGCAGGAATGTGCCAAGGAAGTTGGGAAGGAAATCTAAACATTAAAGACATTGATTTATATTGAAATGAATTTGAGAACTAGAAAAGGAAAATCAGAAAATAATAAAAACCGGTATCGGTTCAGGAACAATTGGAGCAATTAGAAACCTGCAAATTGCAGGCCTGTAATTACAAAGACTGTGGTTTATATGTAATAAATGCTTGGGGGCTTTGATTGTCAGTTGTGGAGAAACTGCCTCCTCCCTGAAGTGTTCACATATAAATTAGCTCGTTTTTATTTCAAAGCTTAATTTTTGTTTCCCTTTCTGTGTTGGTTTTTTTTTTTGAGCTTTAAGGAGCTTACTGCTTTAGTTTTCTGGTGTTTACTAAACTGTGTGTTGTGTGTGTTTTTTGTTAATGGCCAACCTATTAACCTAGAGAGTTAAATGTGATTTGATTTGTTTTATTAATTTATTTAAAGTATGTTTTGTCTCTTATTTATGAACTGAACTATTAATTTACCACATCTTAAAAACGTATCATGCTTCAGAACAGGTAATGTCCATTTGTACGTTCCTAAGGCACAAGAAAGCTGAGGTAGTGCAACGTGACACAGTTCCTGCTGAAAGATTTTTGGGATGGTAGCTCACTATGGAGCGTGTCTTCACCAGGCAGTTTAGTGCAATTAGAACTGTTAGTTAAGCTGCTGTGGTAGCATGACTGCAAGCTAGAACTGGTTCTGCTTGTTGAGGACTAGAGTAGATTGTGGACCAGTTACCCATATCCAGCAGTGTTCGCTGTCGTACAAGGAAAGCCAGCTGACCAACGCTATAACTCAGAAGGCCATCATGTGTTTCTCAAACTTCAAAGCCATGGTCGAGCCTCTGGATTACAGCTGAGAATAAGAATTGCAAATTGTGTAACAGATTGCTTAATTCCTAGAACTTCCCACTTCCCTAACAATGGTAATAACTAACTGGAATGTGCTATCCAACCTGGTGAGGAGGCTTTGATGCTTCCTTCTAACCTTTCCAGACTCTCTAACCTCTTCCACGTAACCTGGATGACTTCCCCCTATCTGGTTGCATGGTCTAGTCACCTTCTGTGGGTCATCGACACCTTTCAGGTTCAAAAAAAAAAGTTATGGATCAAGAGACTGGTGTGAGAGGTCTGTAAGATCTGCTTGTCAACAAACGGAGGAGACATCGGCAGGCCTGATGGTTCTCGTTCTCAAGTTGTGTTGCTTGGAACAATTTGCCAGAAGCAGGTAGCTTGCTGGTGCTAGTGGGCAGTTAACATAGATCTGTTATAAGGAGATTGAGTCAATTCTTTTACCTTTTTATCAGTCAGGCTTCTTGGAAATTTAATTGCTCTTTGGAAGAATTACTGTAGCATTTCTTGCAGAATTGAAAATAATATCCCCGTGATATTTTGCTCCTGGATACTGCTGCAGCTTGTTTAGAATAGAAATTGTGGCTGCTCGGAAATAATCTGGGTTAAAAAGTAAAACAAAAGCAAACAAACGGCTTCCCTCACCTTTGTTACAAAAATCCCTAAAGACTCTATGTTAACTCTCCAGGATGGAGGTCTCTACAGAAAAAAATGTTGAGGCTTCTTTTGTGTGACATGACTGACTGTAGCTTGGTATCTGATCCTTCTGTTGTTCCATGTCTGATGGACTCGCGTTTCCTCTTGGTTATCCATAGGTGCTACCAGTAGGGTCTGAACTTCCGGCTGGCACTCCATCCAGTGAGCCGCTGCCACCTTTTCCAGGACCTTCACTAACTCAGGTGCTACACAACTTGGCAGATTTTCCTTTCCAAGAGCATGTTTTGATTAAACTCTCCGTTGCATGTTATTAATGTCTTTTTCTTTCCTTTTGACTGAGTAACCCCTTTTGTGTAAGTGTAGCAGCCAGAGCCACTTCAGGACTGGATTTGTAGCTTCTCCTTTGAGATGCTGTACCCAGTGTCTGAAGTACAGCAACCATTCATCAGGCTTGGGGTTTTACTATGTTAACCTGAACAGTAGAGATTGTTTGTTTTTTCTCTGTGTGTATTTTTTAAAACTAAAAATGTAACACAGGTAAGTGTGTGTGCATACAGCTTGAACCTATTTTCTTCTTGAAAAGGGTATAGTAGCAAAATAATAGCTCTTTAGGGAAGCGGTATGTATACTGCAATTGGACATTAAAAGAAAAAATTGCTGGCTTGGTTCATTCCACTTATTTATGGTTTTTTTGGTGGCTATTACTATATGCTGATTTCGCTAAGCTTTCAGATTTGCAAAAGGTGTTTGATGTTTCTGATCCTAAACATAAGTTGAAATGTAACTGTGGCCTCTCTTCCTCAGTTACTGTCCTAGCTGCAATAGTTAGCTTGGGTATTTTGTGTGTAGATTGGACAGGTGATCAGGTCAAGGCCACAAAGATTGAATCTGTCTTCACTTGGTTTAAAAAAAAATAAAATAAAAAAACCGCAACCCAACCGTGTAATTGAATCAACTGTATTAAGACAAAACTGTTTTCTGGATCTTCTAAATACTATGTAATGGGATGTAATGTGGAGATACTACACTTCAATATGCGAAGAAAAGTTGAAAAAACCCTTGAACCAAACTCGTGAGACAGAGTTGAGCTACATTTGAAAGATGTTTTGTGAATAAAGACAAAGATGGCTTTGTGCACAATTACATTAAAGTACACTTGGCACACAAATATCATCATTTTTTATATTTAAACCCGTTCAAGTGGGTACCTGGTGGTGCTTGCTTAAGGCTCAGAGTACCTTTGTCTAGCGTTTCCTGTGTACGTGTGCTGCTTAGAGCATTCACCTCTTCCCCTGCGGCTAAACCCGTAGTGAATAGTCTTAAGATACATGTCCAAAAGCTACACCTGGATTGGAGTCTGTCCCTTTATAAAAAGCAATTATTCACTTAAGTCTTATCTATAATCTTGAAGAAATTCCGCTAAAATAGCTACCATATGAAAATTTGTACAGTACTTATTAGCATTATGACCTGATTTATTTTTTGTTTTCTTGACCACTGAGAGTTTTAATGCAGACTGAGCTAACCTGATTAACTCCTCTCCATAACGCTCTGGTAACATTCTTCCTCTTGTCCCTTGCAATGGAGCTCTTGAATGCAAGTTTCACCCATGGAAGGGAATTTAAAATAAACTTTATAGGTCATTTTAGTTCTTAGTAAGCTGTTCCTTCTTTGGGATTTACAGTAGCATGGTGAAAAAAAACTCCCTGAAAAGATTTAAGTTGACTGCCATACAAAAGAACAGTGTTAGAAAATTGCAAATTTAAACTGTGCGAAGGCAACTTTGGTTAATGAGCTGTTGTGCCTCTTGTTCTTCTTCTGCTAAAACTGTAGAAACTGTGGTATGTGTATTAAGGTACTATCTTCAAAGATAACATGGGAATAGTATTTCCATTTCTGTCTTGCAAATGTAAGAACCACGGTGTTACTGGTTCTGAAGACATGAGTACTGTTGAGCACAGAGCACGTTAGCTGCTGTCATGGAGTTTCATGTCGTTAAGACTTTTCCAGCTTTTTTCCTCCTGTGCTATCTATGCAGAAGGTCAGTTTTTATTCAGCAGTTTCTCTACTTGTTCCACTAAATATCAGTATTTTGTGATCTTTTCAGAATCTCTCTTAAAGTTTACATAGAGTATGTCCTGGAGATTAGAATGAAAATAGTCTAGTGGACCTAAATCACAGTGTGCCAAAATTGACATCTCATCCTGTCTGTTCTGTCACCTTTCGGTCTTCATCTGATGGAGCAAATGCAAATCGTTGACCTTAATCGAGGAGTCCTTGCATATGTCCTCTGTGTCCAGAGCTGCTGCTTGGTGGTCTCTTCGTTTTAATTAAAGCATGTTTAAATCTTTTGCAAGCAAGGAGAATCAGTTTGTTACTTGGAAAATATTATTCAGCGTGAAAAGGCAGAAATTTGTGCTCTTTATGTAAGAAAACTATGAAAGTGAACATATGGCTCTTGAAATCTGTCTTGGAAAGGAGTGCTGCTGTATTTGGTTTTATGGCAGCTTCTTTTGAGCAGGCTGAATGAGGGCCGTCTTCTCGCCCTGTCAGTCACCAGCAAATAGGTATCTTCTGCCTCCAGACTGAGCAAGAAGCTGAATGACTTAGGTAGAACTGTAAGATGGTAGTGTTAGCAAGGAACACTTTTTTTATTCTTTCCTTAGTACCAGACTCTTAATTTGCAGACAAAGTACATGTCATCTCAAGACCAGTTTTGGACAGTTTGTTCCTTAGTGTTAAATACCTGTTCTGTTTATTCTTTAATTGCTTTTCAAAGTATGTTTAGAATACTATTTCAAGTTTCATTTTGGTACTCTGCTTCCAGAAGAAAAGCTTTATTTCGTGATCTTTCTGATATCTCAGCTCTTGGTTTACTTGGAGCAAACGTCATCTTGTGAGCCAGTGATGAGAATTATGTACTATTTCAGGTGAAACATCCTCTTTCTTTTACAGTATTGTGGGCTCATTTATTTCGATGTCTGCTCCTATTTAGATTGCTGAATAGAGTCAGAAGTCTATCTTCTTGTGCTCTGTTTTTCATTTGTTTGGTTTTTTAAATTCGGACGGAATTGATAGGGGGTTTATTGTTCTTAATTTTTTGGGGTTGTGTTTTGAAATCCACAGTTTGGGAAGAATGTCATCCTGGCAACATGTTGAAAGCATCTTTCTGCTGTTATGTACCTCTAATTTTCACTTTCTTGAAAGTGGAAGGTAGTGTTGCCATGACCTCAGCTTCAGTTCTGAACACAGATCTAGCTTTTTAATTTAAAAGACTTGGAAAGATCACAGATCTTAAGATGTTTTTGGCAATTCTTTCTCTTCCCCTCCCCAGTTCAGTTGGTGGAGTTTGAAAAACATCTTAGACTTCAGCTACTGGAGTTGGTATCTAACTAATAGGTGTACTCCAGAGAGATTCTGCCCCTTTGCCTTCCTCCTCAAGTCAGTCTATGCAGATTGCTTCTTTCTCTCTTTCCTGTTTGTTTAAAATTTGTGTTAACCTTGGTTTATCTATGCTTGCTGAATTTTTCTCAATTATTTTTTTCTAATTGACTTTCTTTGAGTTTTTATATAATCCATAGTACAAAATCTCTGTTATCTTCTAACCAACACATGTAGAATTTGGAGGTTTGCAGCATCTTTGCTCAGTTCTTAAGAGCAGGAATGGAAACTTCATGCTAACTTCAGGAAAAACAGAAGTTCCAGTTAATGCTTAAACTGCTTCCAGTCTCACTTTGCTATACATGTTAAATGTAAACATGTAGGAAGGGAACATGATAGGAATATGGAAGCTGTACTGACTACTTTAAATTTCATTTATTAAATATGACTGTTTCTCAAATGTGATGTGTTTTCTCCTGGGACAGCTGTTTACTCTTTCCTTTCTCAGTCCCAACAGCCCCTGGAAGATCTGGATGCTAAGCTGAGAAGAACTCTTAGTCCGGAGACCGTTCCAGTGACGTCTGCTCCTGACTCTGTACGTTTGCAATGTTGGCACTTTAGTAACCGTGAAAAACTTCAGTGTTTTCTCAAGGTTGTGGTCTTAAGTCACTGCCTTTAACATCACAATACCAGTCTTTAGACTTTTAAAAACAAAACTGAAGAGTCATCTTCCGGTTTGTGGGACTGAGTCAACCAAAATAGGAAAAATCTGTATGTTGCAATAGATTGTGTATTTCCTGGAGCTGTTTTGCTATTAATTAAATCTTAATCCAGGTTTTCTGGTGATGTCATTAATGTCACCAAACTGGCAGGGGAGGTGACTGTGGAATAAAGGGAAAGAGCACTAGACAAAGAGTATGTGCTATGTCAGTCTTAATTTGGGAGGGCTGTTTAAAGGCAGAACTGGAATTTTAAAAGGCTATAATAATAGACTTTGATCCACAATGAAGGTAATGGTTGGCACGGTGATCTCCAAGTGGCTACTTAAGCATTGCTGCTTCTGCAAAGCAAAAAGGGATATTTTGCTGACAGCCTCGGGGTTGTAAGTGTGCAGAATCTCTTGCTGATGTTGCTTGCCTTGGAGGTTAAACTCTTGCATTTATCTGGTCATGGATCTTATTTTGACTATGGTGGAAATAAAATATAATGTTATATGAAGTATTGTGGATTTGTTGGCATTCAGTGAAACTGCTGATTCTTCTAATTTAAGTTTATTTTATTTCTCCCCACCTTGAACCTTTAGTCTGTGCCCTCAGTAGCATCTACAACAGTTACCGGGCTGGTGACCACAGCAACACAGTCTCTGAAGGATGGTAAGACAGCCTTCATTATTTCAAGTGGTTTCTCAGTATGGTGTTATAATCCAAAAGTGAGCAGACTGGCAATTTAGAAGGATGTAGCCGTTTTTTAGTAGGTCATACAATGGCAATTCCTTAAGGATCATATTAGTTTTTTAGTAACCAGACTGAAATTTTCCCCTGTAGGCCAGGAGAGAGGAATGATACATGCTTATTTTAGTAACTCGGTTAAGATTTAGAGCTGTCCCAAATGCTAAAATAAGACTTGCAAAGAATCACCAGTATGCTGCTAAGGTACAGCTTCAGGATTTAAAGGAACTGTTTTCTGTCTAGTATTCCGTTCTGGCTAACAACAGTAAGACTTGTCATTTTGCATCATTGTGCTGTGTTCTATATGTAGGGTACCTTTTCCTAACCTAAGAGCGTTTCCTTTCTATTTAACCTTCATTTCTCTATTTAAACTATTAAAAAATTAAGAAAGGTAATAGGGAAACCTGACTTCCTTCTGGCTACTTTTGAAGAACTGAAGGTTTGACTCAGATGATCAACAATTGAAGTCTGAGTGGTCAGTGACTTTCAAATCTAAATGTGTTCAGCTGTTGAGGGAAGAAGCCCAACACCTTGCAAAATAGTCTGAGACTTTCCTGTTAATATTCCCTTAATTGTTTTAATTTGAAAAAATGTGCTGTTTTTAAAAGAAACTGTTAATGTGGTACTAAAATGATTTGTGAACTATCTAGTAAATGTTTAGCTTGCATGTACCTCAAGCTCAATGACAAACCTTCAAAAGCTAATAAAATCTGAAGGGAAATAAAATATTCCTGTTCTGGTATGTTGGCAGTGAACTGTACTGTAGAGCTACGTTTGTCTGCTAGAAAATGAGTTGGTTTTAACCTGCTAAAGTTTAGAAAATAAAAGTACCTTCTACTGCTACCAACTACAAACTGGGAAGTTGCTCAATAAACATAGCAAGCTGTCCAATAGAACCAATTTAAAAATAGAATGTTATTTCTCAGCTTTGTAACCTCATACTGCCAGTGCATGCAGTAACAAAATTAGGAGCTGACACCTAAGAATTCAGTTCTGAAAGCTTCAGATAGACTGCTTTGAGTAAATGTGGTTTAGAGCATTTCTTCAGCTTAATAGTTGTCTATTAATAAAGTGTCTCCAAAGTTTCTGAAATTTAGGTAGTCAGTTTGGGCATTGAGTTAAAATAAGCTTTATCTTGCATTAAATTTCAGGGTTTTTTTTTTATATTCTTTGCCTTTTCACATCCCTCTTAGAAAATCACACCGACTTCATGCTGCTCTCCAGAAGCGTGCCTTTAGCAAGTATACTGTGCAGGGAAACTTTATAGAAAAATACTTCATTTTAACATTGTGGTTTGATATTCTGTATGATAAAGTTGAAAAAAGAGATCAGGTTCTGTGAATCCAAAGGCCTGTTAGGAGTTAAGTGACAGTTGAGTTTGAAGTAGGTAAAAAGAGATGGTCGGAGTTCAAATGATTTGTTGCTCATGTTCTTCTTAATCCTGTTCTCCTTTTGCCTAGCTCCAGCATCGTGTGGTGGAGAGAGCAGTGCTACGGCTACCACAGCGGGAGCCAATGTTCTTAAGATGGGACGGTTTCAGGTAGGAGACGTTAAACTGTTGGAGTTGTTGATACGGGATCTTTGAGCAGTTCCTGTGTAGTACCGGTTCAGTGTGCCTCGCGGTGGGCTTTTCTCCTGGGAGGAAACGTCCATGTTGAGCTTCTGAGTGCAGTGCTTTGTGCAGACGCTGTTTTCAGGGCAGAGATTGCACTAGATTATGCAAGTCTAGAACTGTGAATAAAGCACTTCATCATGTCAGGGTGTAGCTGTTGAATTGTTGATCTTGGTCTTTAATGTTAGCTGCTTTTTGGCTGACGATGGTGGGATGTTTACTTAGGTCTAGAAAAATCTCCTCTGAATCTGCTGCGTTTCTTGGAGTTAATCTTCCCGATTACTTATAAGTACCATTTTGTGTGGCAGTGAGTTACTTGGAGGGAAGCAGTAGCTTGCTTTGTGGCATAGAATCGTAGAATGTTAGGGGTTAGGAGGGACCTTTGGAGATTGAGTCCAATCCCCCTGCTAGAGCAGGATCACCCAGGGCAGGCCGTGCAAGAACGTACCCAGGTGGGTTTTGAAAGTCTCTAGAGAAGGAGACTCCAGAACCCCTCTGGGCAGCCTGTTCCAGTGCTCAGTCACCCTCACAGTGAAGAAGTTTTTCCTCATGTTGAGGCGGAACTTCCTATGTTCCAGTTTGTGCCCGCTGCCCCTCGTTCTGTCTCAGGGTACCACTGGAAAGAGATTGGCCCCTTCTGCTTGACACCCACCCTGCAGATATTTGTAAGCATTAAGGTCCCCTCTCAGCCTTCTCTTCTCCAGACTAAACAGTCGCAGTTCTCTCAGCCTTTCCTCATAGGAGAGATGTTCCAGTCCCTTAATCATCCTCACAGCCTTCTGTTGGACTCTCTCTATAGCATTTCCCTGTCCCTCTTGAGAATGGTAGGGATTGGAAGGGACCTCTGAAGATCGAGTCCACCCCCGCCAATATCAAGGAAGCAAGTTATTTTCCCCTCTCAGATGTGTCTTGCTATTAAGGTAAATAAAAGCATCGTGTTAAGGAAGAACTAAGAAAGTCTACTTGATTGCATTTCTATTCTAGGTATCTGTGGCAGTGGATGATGTGCTAAAAGAGGGTGACAAACCTGAAACTAAGCCAGTGCAATTTGAAGCCACCTCTACCGATTCTTCATCTCTTTCTGGCAGTAGCCCAGAGAGTACACTGGTAAAGCAGGCTGGCAGTCGGAAGAGCGAGGCTGTCGCTGACTCCTCCTTGGATGTGGTAGATGGAGTTCCTCAGATAGTTCCTGTGCTGCAATTACCAGCAGATGTTGGTCAGCCTACCAAGGTTGGGCGCTTTCAGGTAACAACAACAACGGATCAAGTGGGCCGCTTTTCAGTGTCAAAGACTCGGGATGAGGTCAGCTGTGCAGAGAAAGAGCCGATGACTCTTCCTCTCTCCGTGGGCTTGGAACAAGTTGCTTCTGCAGCTGCAACTCCGAAGAAAAGCGTGGAGTCGAGGCAATCCCCGCACATGAACGGTCCGTCCTCTGAACCGGAGGCCGCCTTCTTAAGCGGAATGGCAAAGGATTTAGATGACGGCTCAGGGAGCCCAGACTCTCTCCAGCCCCTGGGGTCGAAGATCAGCCTCCCCGTTCAGAGCCTTAGCAACTCGTTCAACTCTTCCTACATGAGCAGTGACAATGAGTCGGATATTGAAGATGAAGACTTGAAGTTGGAACTCCGTCGGTTACGGGAGAAGTAAGGCTTTTCTCCATGTGTGGTCATGTGTGAAATTTGTGTAACAGGATTAATAGAAATTTCATCTGTACTTTACTCTTCACAAAAAACCAAAAGTTAACTTTGCCTTTGCTAAGTGTCAGGACCCATTGCCGGTGTTTACGTGGAAAGTAAGATTCTTCAGTGGGAAAGTAGTACACAATAACAGAGAAGATATATACGTATTTATTGTGCTTAATTTTCTAACCTGTAACCTTGTTGTCTGTGTTGAAATGTAGATTGATTGCTGCGCTGTGGGTAAGACTGCAGGTGTAGAGAAGCTTTTGCACATCACTGAAGTTTAGTTAGTGGTGTCTCGTTTCAAACTGACATACAACTCTGCACATCTAGTATTCATTTCTTGGATTTTTAATGGCTCTCCTTTTTCCTGGAGAGTCTTTGTTGGCTAAGAAAAAAAAATTAGAAGTCAAGCAATGTGACCTAATTATTTAGACTGGAAGTTGAACTTGTTTTAGGGCAGCTGGCAATTTCAAATCTTATGCATGCAACTGCTCAGGAAGGAAAACCTGAGGCAAACCACACGTAGAAGTCTCCAAGGCCGTATGTCTTGGAAACTGAGTAACCTAGCTATTCCTGTAGCATTTGAGTGTTGAATGATCTGATCTTCTGCGGTGGGTGTACGTTCCTGGTTGTACTCTGTTTATTCTGGGTTTACGATTACAACGTTGGGAGCTTTGCGTTGGAATTCTAGCCGGGATTAGAGCACAGTGGAAAATGGCAAGTGTTGTGCCATGTGTGTTCAGCGGTTATTTGTGGAAAAGACTTATTTGCTTGTTTCTTAAATGTTAGTGAGAGTTTGTCAAACAAAGCTGGTCAAGCTTGGCTGGAGGGGAGGGATTGTACGTATGCATATATATTCGTATGTATAGTTTTTGTAAATCATACTCTTTGTAACTTGCCAGGCACCTTAAGGAGATCCAGGAGCTGCAGAGTCGCCAGAAGCAGGAGATTGAGTCACTATACATGAAACTGGGAAAGGCTCCACCTGCAGTGATTATTCCCCCAGCCGCACCCCTCTCAGGAAGGAGGAGACGACCTACTAAAGGAAAAAGCAGCAAGTCCAGTCGTAGCAGCTCCCAGGGAAATAAAAGCCCTCAGCTATCGGGTAAGATAGCCCGTGTATTAAGGAAATTTTTAAAGTGAAAATTCCCTTTTAAGTCTTCAGAATAGCACAACCTACAGGAAAAAAATAGTGGGGATAGTCAAAAACAGAATCACAGAATGTTAGGGATTGGAAGGGACCTTGAAAGATCATTTAGTCCAACCCCCCTGCCAGAGCAGGGTCACCTAGAGTAGATCACACAGGAGCACGTCCAGGTGGCTTTCCAATCAGCTCTGCTTGTCAACTCCCTTCACACAGTTTATGGACACGCTGTAAGAAAACAAATATATTCAAGGGACTGCTGCAAGCTGCAGTAAGATACTATTCTAAAAAGATGTAACAGGAAACACGGTTGCATTTTTTTAAATAATAAACTTCAACTGAAAGAAGTGAGAAACGATTCCTGTGGTGGTTCTGTAAAACTCCACTTGTTCTTTGCCACTAACACTGCCAGCTCTACATTCAATCCAACACAAATTTGAAAAATCCAGCTGCAAATCCCTCGAAGCGACAATGGTTACTGCTGTTCTGTAAAAGTGGAGACAAGAAAAAAGAGAAAGCTTGGCTTTGTGTTAGCTGCAATTTGTTAAGTGTTTCCCCTGTGTACTGCTGTTGTAACGTACAGCTATCCTCTGCATGCACTCAAAATAGACATCGGAACTTTTTTGGAGTAGATAAAACCGATAAGGTATTATCTCTCATTCTGTGATCTATGTTTGAGTCTTTGTCTCTGTCTTGTGTTTTGGAGGGGGAGTATGCGTCCTCCAGTTCCTTCACTGTCTGGATTACTAGATTGTTTTGGAAATTGTTTTTGCTGTTTGGTAGTCTTGCTTGTGACTCTTGCAATCTCCTGAAAGATACTGTTAGGCTGTTCTGTAAAAGCAGTTTGAAAGTTGAGATTTATGTGTTTTAGAGATTAGTCATAGGGCTCAGACTAGGAAAAAAAATGTGCATGTACAGTATAGGGGAAAACATTGATTTATTTATCTTTTTTTTTTTTGTTAAGATGATGTGCTCTTGTCGCTTTCTGCAACCGATTTTGCGGAATGAGGCTGGTCTCTTAAGTCACCTTTGGATATTTTTGTTTTCCTCTGCTTTAGTAGCATTTAAGCATGCTATTACCAGTGTCCTTAGAATTCAGAAACTTTGTCTCAGTTGATGGGTGTTAAAGTAGTGATTATTTTAATGGACTTGCAATTTTTTGCTTAGAAATTGAGAAACAGTTGCAATTGTCAAGGCTTCCCTTCTTGCTAAAACCATTTTAATAATAAACAGAACTCAGAACTACAGTTCTCTTTAGTGTTTGAATGACGTGGATGTCCGATGCTTGCTGCGTAATCGTAGATATCTCTCAACTTGTGTAGCTTTGAGTAAACCATATTGGAGGGGCAGCACTGTGAGCAGAAGGACTTGTTCCTGCTTCCTGCACATTCACTTTGGTAATTTCATGTCGTGCCGCAGTTTCCGTACCCGGTCACCCTGGCTGCTCACGTCTGTGTTGTTATCTGACAGGGGAGCTGTGTGTAATCGTGTGACAGTGAGCTAGCACAAAGTTGCCTTAAAACTGAAGTAAATAAGAATTTTCCTACTCTTACTACTTCCTCAGAAATGGGAGTGGTTCTCTCCCCTTCTCTTGCCTGGATTGTCATGCTTGACCAGAGGAGGATAGCCCTTTTTCTTTTTACTTCCACTACAGCACTTCTCCTATATCACTAGAGTAATAGCTCAACCGATCATTTGAATTACTTGGTAGTGACTTCACTCCTCAGTAAATGTTCCAGTCAAACTCTCCTCTGTTTTTTCTCCTGTCCCTTGGGAACAATGACAGAAGCTTCGAAAATGATGTGGGGAAACGTTGAACGACTTTATGCCTTCCTTCTTCCTCTAGGCAATCTGTCAGCTCAAAGTGCACCATCAGTCTTGCCCCCCCAGCAGACTCTTCATCCTCCTGGTAGTGTGCCAGAGACTGGGCAGAACCATTTGTTACAGCCCCTCAAACCTTCACCTTCTAGCGAAAATCTCTACTCTGCCTTTACCAGTGATGGTGCCCTTTCGGTACCAAGCCTTTCGGCACCAGGCCAAGGTAAGACTTTTAAGTGGAATTAGTGTTGAGTCTTGCACCTTTGTTACTGGTGAACGAATGATCAACTTGATGACGCTTGATTTTTTTTTTTTTAATTATTATTTATTTATTTATTTTTAAATACCTAGCGTAAAGTAGATTGGTAGTCTCCAGCCTGTGCGTGGAGGTTGAGAAGAGTGGTTTTTGCAGCTAGATTTCTACCTTCTCACATAAGTGAAGTGTGAGGTTTTTGAAGTGATGAATACATAGCGCACGGCCCTGTCTGCTGTCGTGGAAGCACCAAGGAGAACACAAAAGAGTGCAGTCTGGTGGTGGCAAGCCATGCTCTGATGACCTGGGGGAAAGGTATTGGCTGAAAGGACGATGAAGCAGATGAAAAGAGGGCGCTGGAAATGTGAAGTTGGGACTAAGGAAAGGGCAAAGCACCTTTGCTGACAGATAATTGAAGTGGTAGGAAATTTCTGAAGACTCGGAGTCCTATTAGACTTCCAAACTGTTTCTATCAACAGAATACTTAACAATAAAAGGTGAAAAAGGCTCATGTTCTGCAGTTGTGTGTTACAGAATTATCCTGGAAGGAAGAGTTAGTGTAGGAGAAATGGTAGGAATAATAAATTGTTCATTTACTTTAGCTACTCAAGTTATGGATTGCTTATTATTAGAATGTTATCAAATAATTTCTCAGACACAGCTCTTGGTTTATTTGGTAGGGAGGGCAGTTTTGCTTGCCAGTCATTAAGGGGATGATAGCTTGATTCCTTTTCTTCTCTGAACTTAGCTGTTCCAGTTTGATATTTTTTTTTTTTCCCCTCCTTGAGCAAAAATCTTTGTCATAGACTGACTGAACGCATTGATTTTAATGCATGTTTCTCCTGAAATTGGAGAAATACAGGCAGAAAATGGAAAAAGACTTTCTCAGAAAAAAAATTTATAGAAATTTTCTTAATAAATTGTTTCAAGCATATAGGGAGCTACTTGAATCATCTCGATGTACCTAGGGTTGTACAGTACCCTTTTATAATTGGATACTTTTTTCCAGGATTTGGCTTTCCTATAGATTGCAACCTTGTTGTTGGGTTTATGTGCTGGAGAGTAACACTGCAAACTTGGAGAGAGGGAGTCTCTTCACTCTGTATATTGTCTACATGCTCTTTGGTCTACACTTTGAGGCTTATTCTTGTGTGTCATGTTAATGCATTTCACCCTTCCGACCTCCAGTTGCTAACATCTTGTAGTGGTGTTCTGTCTTCTCCTCTCCTTTCTCTGTTCTTCCCGTTTTTGTTTTCTCACAGGCTGTGCGAAGTTTAACTGTGCGTCTGAGAGAGTGACGTTCAAGCCTGGTGGCAGGAGGACCCGATTTCTGAGTACGCCCTGCTTGGCTCTTTGTGTGTAACACCTTTACTCCTTCCTTGTCTGGTTTTATTTTTTTTTGTTTTGTCTTTCTGTTTTTGTGTGTTTTTTCCGCTGCTTGGATCTGTTTCATGCAGCCTGTTCTCATCTGCCACCTCGTATTCCCTCCCATCCCATGGCTCAGCTGAGCTGCTTTTGGAAGTTTGGGTTCTCATGTTAGATATTCTCTGTTGTTAAACTCATAGGAACAAGCACCCATTTTATCTAAGCTTTTGGTGGAAACTTTCAGGACGCTTTAGAGAAACAACAGAAACTGGGGAGAGTTAGCAAGTTGTGGAGGTGTGGGAATTTTCTGTTGGCCTGCTTGCTCTGCCAGTTGGCCGAGGTTTCGCATGTTCTGGGCCCTAGTGCTGAACACAGTGCAGAGCTCTGATGCCACCTGTAGGCAATTGGTGTTGACCTCTTACATTCATTAGCAGATGAATAGCTAAAGATGAAAGGGTTGAGGGTTTTAAAAATACATTTGCCTGAAACTACTCTCTACCAACTGATGGGCGCTGATTTAGAAGTTTTTGCTGTGAATTGGAGATGCACTAAATGTGCAACAAATATCAGTAAAGGTGGGGAAATAGACGTCTTTAGACATCCCATCCACCCTCACGAGTTAGCTTGCAGCTCTTTTCAAAATCCATTTGTTTGTACTTACGTTAGGCCAGGTTCACAAGAGAGCCTCAAACTTCTCATGTGATTGAAGTGCTGATACGCTTGAGCCGAGGCTGCTGATGCCATGCTTTTTATTGGGAGCGCCGCAACGTCTCCCTCGCTGCTTCTGCAGGCTGGACCCTTTTAAATGTCCACCATTTGTTTCCCACCCTCTGGAGTGACTTGATGTGAGAACGCTTTAAGTGTTGTAAGGAGACCTTCAGTGGCTGCGCTGCATGACGGTACCGCACGGCTGTAGCATCTGTCTTGCTACAGGTGGTGGTAGCACAGCTGAGCCAGAATTGTCGACAGGAACTGGGCCTGGCCTTCTGCAGAGACAGCTCCAATGCAACCACCTCCATCCTCTGAGAAAGGGAGGCAGTTGGAGGGAGGGGAGATTTTTTTCATAGCTGTTCAGTTTTGCAGTGACATCTCAATCACATTTCATTGTATTTGGGAGCGTGAGTACTAATGGTGTTTAACTTTCAAACTGAGCAGCTTTAGATATATTGATGTGCAGATGTCCACTAACTGACATCTGCAGTTTCCAGATTTATGGCTCCTTTCTCAGAAGAAGCTAAATTCTTACCAAAGCTAACTCCTTAATCATCTTTAGTCTGGCCTGTCCTTTTTTGGAGTAGGTAATCTAAAGAACAGCCGCTCTGGTTCTAGAATTGACAAGGAACCGAATATACAAGAGTGTAATTTACTTATAAGGCCTTGGCTTGCTGCAAATTGACCATCACGTGGCTGTAAGAGTACTTTGGCATGTGTATCCCTCTCTTACGGGACTGGTGCGAAGGGAAATGGATTCCTTTTGAAAAGCGTGTTGCAGCTGTCCTGTAAGAGCAGGTAATGCTTGGCATGGCGCAGCTTGGCCTGGCACGTGGCTTCTTACAGGTTGCTTGCTCCCTGGAGTCTTGTCCTTGAAATGCTATTGCAGACTGTTGTGAAGAGTGACAACTGGAGAACATGCTGGGTTAGAATCAATGGTGTTGAGGAAGCAGGGCAGTCACTGATGCTTTTAACTGGGCAAATGGAGAAACAGAGTGGTACAGCTTGGCAGGGAATGTCTGAACTCTTCCACAGATCTGAGAAAACAGGGTGACAAACCAAAAGCACTTGACCTATCAAACGAATCTTTATCACGTTGTAAACTGGCCGAACTCTGATAGTTGTAAAATGCTTCCTGCATCCTGACGAAAGCGGAAGATGTGCTTGCTTTTCCTTTGTTGTTGTGGCAGTAACATCTCCTGACATTCTTCAGTATGGTGTGGGAATTCTCAAGACTAAATATGGAAGACTGGTCCTCTTCTCTTTCTGAAAGTACAACTGATTCAACCGTCAGACCAGTCTTTGGATTTTTCCTAGAATGTCCCAGCAGTGACTACAAGAGCCCTGCTGTGCTGTGTCCTCTGTTTCTCCCCAAGCTTTTTGTACTGTTTGCTGATACTAAACGTTTCTCGCTGTTTCTCTTATCTTTAACAAATGACTCTCTCTTTGTGCTTCAGGGAAGATGGTGAAAAAAGTCTGTCCTTGCAACCAGCTCTGTAGTAATTATCTTATTTCTGTTATCTCCGATTCCTGATTGTAAAGCTATCCATCAGCTTTTTCTGGTCACTGAAGCCTTACCTCCCTGACTCTGTCTCCAGCACAGCATCTGTCTGTCTATGTTATGCCCTCTACTGTCTACTCTGTCATTACTATATCGAGTAGTCTGGCTGTGATTCTTGCAGACAAGTGGAGGGAGGCAGAACCTCACCTTCACTGTAGAACTCTTTGCTCATCGCCTACGAGAGTAAATCGAGCATCAGGGTCAGTTGCTCGCTGTAATGTGCTAGAGTTGTACCTTTGAGCAGCTGGTTTGTCTACAGATCTGATGGGCCGTGCCACCTCAGGGATGGATCCCATTGCAGATGCTCCTTCAGCATTTTAAAAGACTAGGCATTAAGCCGTTAGAAATCTCCAGTGTGCCCAAAGCAAGAAACGTGTAGAAAAGTCTGTGTGTGCTCATGTCATTTAAGACTATTTTAAAGGTGTCTTTTGACTGCTGGTTTGGGGCGGGGGAGGAATAAAAGGGCAGAACGAAGGCATTATAGGTAGTGGGCTGGAGAGAGAGAGAGAAGCTTGTTTGACCTCAGATCCTTCCTGTCAGAGCAGAACTGGGGACGGCTGCTGTGACCGAGCAGGAATGTGGGGGGTTGTTCCATTGAATGCTACAAGTTGAAGCACTTCCTCTTCAGACTCTTCTGGATGGCAGTTTCTGCAGGCGATGACTAGGTCAGAGCTAAAATGTGAAATTCCTGATAAGGCATTTTTAAAAGTGACATTACGTGGGAGCTTTAGTAATTTTAGAGCTGACCTACACTGTGTAAACTGGTCTGCCTATGACCTGAGATAGGAGGTTCCCAACAGAATCATGTTTGGAGACAAAGGTCTTGCAACCTCCCACCTTTCCTGCCCTGAACCAACCCAGTCCTTTTCAAAATATTTTCCTACATGAGCTTTCAGATCTTCAGCAGAGTGCACCGTAGTGTATATCTTGATTAATTTTCTCCCTTCTGTGGCCTGAGGAAGCTCTGCAGCATAGGTCCAGATCTAATGTGTTTACTGATTAAAGTGGAAATGTGAAATACCAAAAGCAGATACTGTCCATCCTGAAGAGGATGAAAGCGAGTGTGTCAATCCCTGCATGAACCTTCACGGTTTGGAATGTGATGATTACCGGTTTTGGCAGCTTCCCTCATGTACCTGTTTCTTGCTTTTGCCTCACTTGTCCTTCATTTCACCTTTCACTTCATCGCTCTTCTTTAATAATTGCATTCTAAGCCCTTTCCACATAATGCATGCTTTGGTTTTGGTTATTTCACTGGAGATTTTCCTTGCCACCTTACAGCGTGTTCCGTTTACTCTTCATCCGTGCTGCAGCTGCACACTCTGGCCAGGGAACCTTCTTCTTCCCTTTCACGGGCGCTGTTGCATGCTTCTGCCTGCCTGTAACAGCGGCTGCCCCACCGGTGGGCACCCAGACCGGGAGCCACTTCCGTGCTTGAGCTGGAACCGGTGGGAGGGATCCGTGTCCTTCCCTCCTCAGCACTACTAGAGACAGTAACACTTTGCTTATTTGTCCTGCATAGTAAGTACGTCACCTTCCTAATTCACTCCTCAATATGAAACATTCCTGCAGGGGTTTGGAGCCAGTTCTTTCTTTGGTACAGCGGTTGCGCAGAACGTGGCCGATCGATAGGCAAGGGAAGCTCAGTAGATGGAATAACTGTCAGGCAAGAGACAGCGACTCTGACGTTTGACCTGGGTGATAGAGACACAACTTCCTTTGCTGGCATTTTTGATGCTTCACTTTTTAATCAGTTTTCTTTGGAAATGGGTTTTTCAGAGTGAGCAAGTAGCAAAGTTCGAGGAACGTTGAGAACCACGTAGGTGAGAACGTGTGTTTGCAAGGAGCGCCGGCATCGGCACTGCAGTGGCCAGATGCTGTACTCGTCGTTTGCTTTTGTACGAAATGGATTGGAAAAATCGAGAGTCGTACTACTTTTACCACGTCCTTCAGAGAAAGGCTGCCCTCGTGGTTACCTGGCACTTCCACGTCTGTAAATGAGGATGCCTTGCAGTGCTGCTGGGGATTTAGGATACTTGATAGTACACGGGGGGTTTTCGTTCTTGTTATGAGATCTGCCCTTGAAAACCCTAAATTTGAGTGCAGTTGCTTGTTTTTCTAAGTGTGAGGGGCATAGTAAGGCTATCCAAAACAAATCTGCTAGATTTTTTTGTTGTTTGTTTGTTTTTTTTTTCCACAGGATAATGCTCAGCAGGCTTCCTAGCAGAACCAAACCCTGCTATTTATGTGAAGGATTTTTTTGTGTTCTTGTAATCAACCCAGTGAATAGAAAAAACTTGTCAAAGCATGTCCGAGGAACTATGGTCACTTCTGCCTCCTTTAAGCCTTAGAAGGTGTTTACATCTTGTTCTTCTGACATAGGAAGTCTGAACATCATGGCAAAAAAAACCTTTCGGACGCAAAAAAAAAAAAGGGGCAGCAAAATGTAATGCAGTGCAGCCTTCCCCTGCTGATCCTACCTGTTTGGTGGGTGAAGACAATCCCATCTGCTTATCCTCGGGAACATAAGTATGGCAGCTCTTGGAAACAACAGCTGCTGTTTCTCGTTGTGGCTTTTTTTGCCTTACCTGGGTGATTATTTTTTTTTTTTCCTCTTCGTATTACAAAGTGGAGATAATTTCCTACAGAGCAGCTGGTGATGCTGATTGTACCGCTACTTATTCAGCATCCGGCATTGTCCTCCAAGGTGGAACTGACCTGTGCCAGTAGCGGTTGCTGCTAATTAAAAGGTGTAGGATGAGAGAATGTCGTGACTGTACAGCCATTCAGCGCTGAAATCTAATCTCCTTTTTTCCTCTACAAAGACCTGTAGGCTGCTACCGTTCCCCTCTTAAGATGGCTACTTGCAGGACTTCTTGAAAAGTGAACGTAACTATGAAATACTCTTCACCTGAGAAAACGCCTGTAGGAGTCCTTGTAATTCCCACTTCAGTGTGTCCTGGAATTGAAACTTAGGATTAATCTGCATGGCATTTTAACTGGCGCTCTGTTGATGTACCATTGCCACGGTTATTCAATGGACTAGAGAAAGACGATCTTTAAGCTAAGTTTTGATTCCTGGTTTTTGTATTTGTAGGGACCAGCAGCACTAACACAGTCGGGGCTACGGTGAGCAGCCAGGCGCCCCAGGCTCAGCCCGCTGCAATCGCCTCGAGCCGGAAAGGGACTTTCACAGATGACCTGCACAAGCTGGTAGATAACTGGGCCCGAGATGCCATGAACCTGTCTGGCAAGAAAGTTGGCAAAGGGCATAGCAACTATGAGGTAAGAGGTAACCCGTGAACGTTGATGGTAAGAAGCTGCGGGTGTCGTCGCTGTCTGGTTAGGGCGTCAGAAGGGAAGGGGATAACGAAAGAGGAGGGCCGTGATACGTTCTTGTAAACGTCCTTTGGGAGCGGCTTGTGGACCACGGGGCGAGCTTGTGGTTTTTAAGCACAGATGCGTAATTTTTCTTGGGGGTTGGGTTTTCTTGCAGGGCCCTGGAATGGCAAGAAAATTCTCAGCCCCGGGTCAGCTCTGTATCTCTATGACATCCTCCCTGGGTGCTACGCCCATCTCTGCAGCATCAG
The DNA here is from genome assembly GCA_013396935.1 of Baryphthengus martii. Classification (NCBI taxonomy): domain Eukaryota; kingdom Metazoa; phylum Chordata; class Aves; order Coraciiformes; family Momotidae; genus Baryphthengus; species Baryphthengus martii. Next base: position 167,245 of record VWZK01012746.1, read on the forward strand.
CTACCTCTTTAGGTCCCTTCACGAAGGCTATGTGCCCTCCGCAGCAGTACGGTTATCCGTCGGCCTCTTTTGCCGCTCCGTGGAGCGGGACGGGCGGTCCGGCACAGCCGCCGCTCGGCCAGTTCCAGCCCGTAGGTGCCGCGTCTTTGCAAAGCTTCAACATCAGCAACTTGCAAAAATCGATCAGCAACCCTCCAGGCTCCAACCTGCGGACCACTTAGCCGCGCTCAGAGACCGTGCTGGCTAGACCTCGGGACACGACGTGGGGAGGGAAACGGGGGCCCTGTATCAACTCCTAGTGCTGCAATGAACTGGTAGCTTGCCAGACCGGGAATGAATTTCTCTTTTCCAACCGTTGCTGTCTACTCTCTGTAAAGGGAGCTTCCCCGCACACCTTGAAGGGGGGAGGAGGATGATCAGCATCCTTACGATGGGACAGTGCTTTTGACCGAGAGGTTCTGCGAAGAGAAGTCACTGGGTCAGTTAATGCAGTCTTTGCTGTAAAGTTTCTCTCTGGTTTGAGGCTGAATCCACACGTGTAGAGGTGGGAGAGCTGAATCCTAGCATGACGCTTTAGCACGCTTCTCGTCTCTCCCTGAAGAACCAAGACCAGGAGGAAAGCTGTCCAAATCCCCCTCCTCTCCCTCTCCCCAGTCCATTGTATCTGGCTCTGAAACGGTGGGGCACACGAATGGACTTGCAGTGCAGCCCGTGCTTGATAGGTCATTACTGCTTTAAGTAAGATATTAACAGCTTTGACTGCAGCATTAGAGCAATTTAAATTGTTTAAAAAAAAATTTTAAAAGTTCCCTGCGGACATGTACTTACCATCAGTTTTGATGTGGAAACACTGTGATATATAAATGTTGTTGGACAACAGTAGTTTAAAAATGAGTGGAATATAGAGGGTTAAAAAAGTTAAAAAGAAAAAAATGGGAAAAAAAGCTAGCTATATCCTTATACTTATTGGAGACACTTTAACTTTTTCCTTTGTATTTTCATTGTATTAGATAAATAAATGTGAATGTAAAATTGTATAAATTAATGTACTTGAATACTTGTCTGTTCTCCCAGTATGCTTGCTGGATATTTTAGTGCCTTGGACTTCTATTGCTTCTGCAGTTAGCGTCGTCTTCCCAGCAGACCCCCAGGTGGACAGAGGGCGAGTTCAGAGAAGGGAGGATTACTCGGACCTGGTGACCGGGACATCGGAGTTTATTTAGCGATACCGTTACTGTTTAGAGCAGGTGCGTGGAGGGGGAAGTCATTGAGGCAGCGGAACGGAACGGCGTGCCGTGCGGTGGGGAAACTTCTCCAGGCGGGCGGGTCTGAAGTTGCTGGTGTGACGGGTGCCCGGTGCGGGAGGGACGAAGGGTTGTGGGTGAGGCTAAAACGAGACTAACCGATATCGTCTGCGGAGGCAGGAGGTCTGGATCGGAAACGGAGAGAGGACGGGGAGAACGTGTATCTTTGGGAAAGGCCCGACTTAAGATGCAGTTTGACTCCACCTGCAAAGTGGTCAAGATGTTTGGTCAGGATGTGACGTGAGGGAGAGGTGCCGTTGCTCGTTGGCGCGGGTTTGTCTGCTGGGATCGCTTTTCTTACCTTTTTTTCGGTAAAATCCAGTTAAGCCAGGAATAGACTGTCCTGGTGCGACGTCCATTGCCGGCAATGGATGTACTTGAAACAGCCGGCATCAAAAAGTTTCCTCCGTCTTACTTGGAGGACTTAGGATTTTGTTCACTCTAACAAATTTCAAGCTGGTACCAGGACTGTAACTGTCTGCCACCTCTTAGTAACTGTACTGTACCTTCTGCTTTGGTCATTCTCCTTTTTTTTTTTTTTTTTTTTCATATTTAAAACAAAATACTGGTTTCCTCTTCAAAGTAAAAATAATACCAGCCAGTGTTTATGTAGTGCTGCAAAAAGCTGTGAAGGATGAGATCCCTGCTTCGTGGCGCTTGGGAGGAGCTCGCCGCTGTCGCGGAAGCGGCCGCATCGCAGAGATGTTACTTGCCTGAATTGTTTGTTTCTGGGAGTGCTGTTCCCCCCATGGAGCCTTAACAGGGAGTTTTTCTGTCTGCAGATGTTCTCATGCTTTCATTTTTTACAAAGAAACGCTCCAGATCTATTCCTTTCCTGTCACCTTTTGGTTTGGGTTTGATTTGTTGTCTGTTTTTTGTAACAGCAGTTTTGGCAGCAAGGGCAGGTGCAGGCTGGAGATGAGCGCCTGAGGGCAAAAGCGAGTGTCCGGGTGACTGGGCTCCGACTTCCTTCCATTTGGGGCTTTATTTATTCTTTGTAACTGAAGTGCAGATTAGTGCTACAGAAAAAGAGAGGAGGCTCCTGGGGTGCATGTGGTGGCAGCAGGGGAGTAAGCTGGGGGCCGAAGTGAAACGGAGAAGCTCAGCTCTTCCCCGCCAAGGGGTGCAGAGGAGTTTCCGGCAGGCGGCCGGCGCGAGGGGAGGGGCGCGCTCTGCAAACAGGAGCAGTGGCAAACCTGGGGCGGTGATGGAACGTGGGGAATATTCATGGCAGGGGAACCAACCAGCTGGACGCAGCACGTGGTTATTTAATTTTGATCTAATAAGTTTGAGGTCGTTTTTTCACTTAATGTTATGCAAGAACTGGTTTTATTTACCGTTGATTTCCCCTCCCCCCCACCCTCCTGTGGATGAATAACTGAAGTCTAGAGGAATAAACTAATGCTACTGAACTGTTAAATTATTTTGTTTAATATTACACTTTGAGTATCTTTTTCCACATAAAAATCTGTTTCTGAATTACAAACGTTTTCTTTACATTATTTAACAATGTACACTGTAAAAAATAAAAATAAAAAAAATAAAATGAATTGAAACTTTGGGCTTCCCTGGCTGTAGTTAGTTGTGTGTTTTGCACTAAACCCAGGCGCTGCGCTTCGCCTATGATTGCGCTTTGTGCTGCAATTTGTTACCCTTTGTAGAATATTTAATGAAGTCATTCAAATAAATCAAACCTGCTTTTGTTGAGCTCCGGGTTTTCTTGCCGAACAGCAGGTTCCAACCTCTCCGTCCTCTTCCTGGAGGGATTTAACTGCCACCCAAGTCATTAGTTTATCACAAGAAAGGACAAGAAACCCATCTTAATGAGACTCTTAACTTCCCAGAAGCAGGGATCAGTAACGAGCTTTTGGCTTTTTAATAGAATGCTCTGGGGGGAAAAAAAGGTGCCATAAAGAATAATTCATAAATGGATCTTCCTTATGAGAGGAGGGGCGGAAGGGCAGGGAGAAGGGGTGGAGGATAATGCAGAAGCAGTACAATTGTGCTTGTATGGCTGAGACTGCCAAGAAGTTACCAAACAGCTGAGAGAGATGCTCGGCTCCGGCAGGCAGGAGCCCTGGCAGCTCTCTCTGTTGGGAGCTTCACTAGCAGCGCTGCCGGGCTGCCTTTCAGCCGGGAAGCTGGAGCAGGGTGTGCTGCCGGCGCTGGGCAAGCCCCCAACCTGGGCATGGCCCCATCCCAGGCACAGCAGAGTTCTACTCTTTTTTTTAATGTGTTTTGGGTTTTTTTTAATGTGTTTTGTTTTTTTTTTTAATGTGTTGTTTTTTGTTTTTTTTGCTCCCCTGCCCTCCTCTCCGGATAGAAGGGAGCGGGGCTGGGCACCTGCTGTGCTGGGGAGGAAGGAGGAATGTTTTAGTGTAGATGAAAATTTTGGGATGGAATTCCGCTGTTCTATGCTGCGAGTCCTGTCTGTCATGCAGTAGGAACTACCTTACAGGGTCATTCTCAAACAGCTGTAGACTTGCAGGAACTATTTGGTATTTCTAAATACTAATTGCCGCTGCGTTTCTTTCCATTTTAAGAACAGCTTCTGTTATGAGTCATGCAACACAAGGACTTAAAGGGGGGGGAGGGGGGGAAGCTCCAAGTTTTACTGCCTTTTTCAAAGGGCCCAATCCAGCGAGCACATCGCAGTGATTTCTCTTAGAGGAGGCGTGGCTACGTTGGTGCTGTTTCCATAGAGTCAAGCGTGCTGACGCAGCTCTTACCTGAGACTTTTTATTTTTTCGTCGTATGAGTTTGGAACAGTTTGGGGATACAGTAATTCTGAACGTGTGTACATTCCCTTCCCAACAGGTACCTGATTTCAAGAGTGAGTGCGTGACTCAAACCTGTGGTACGTATTTGTGCCCTGAGCTGTCTGAAGGCAGCACTAAATCAGAGAGGAGAAAGTCGTACAGTGAAATGGGAAACTTTTCTGGGTGTCATCTATTGCAGTTGATTACAATTTGTACCCTCTTTCCATACTGAAGTCAACCTTTGTTCTTTGTCCCTTTGAGGAGAGTGGGTAGTAGAGGATCTTTCAAGGAAAACTAATTAAGTGGCGAAGGTAAAGTAGGTCGGAATAGGAATAAATGTTGAATATTTGAAATATATTTACGTTTAAACTGCTGTAAGAGATTTGAGCAGTTAGAGCAGCAATGGCAAAGCGTGGGAACGAGGTCCCGTTTCAAGTCTGACCTTGGTTTGGGGGTTGGGCTCATCAAGAGTTAGTGCAAATTTTCCCGCTCCAGAACTGCACTTCTGAAAAATAAGGAACTGCTGTATCCAGTTTGAAATAGTGCTTGAAAATTCTTCCTTTGACCTTCTTACTGGAAGGAGCAGCTGTTGCTTTGCTCTGAGGTTTAAAACCCACTTGAAGTTTTCTGGCATCTTAGAGCAAATGCCCGGCTGCGCAGATACGGTGGTAGCCTCTTGAGCGTCCTCTTGCTAAGGAGTCAGAACGTGTAACTTCTTTCAGCTTGTTAAACAGGAAACAAGTTGTAATGGTTGGAAGGATACAGAGGCACGAACGGCTACGACTGTGGTTTGTTTGTCAAATTTCATGTTTATTTTTATACTGAAAAGGGTCGAAAGCTTATTTAAAAACAAAAGTGCAGTTCCCATTCATTTTACAAAGGGTCCAAGCGAACACCGTCTGAGATGCCATTACGTGCAACTCTGGCAGCAGCCCCAGCGAGCTGCTGTCCGTGCGCTGCCCTGGTGCTCGGGCACGGCTCGAGCTGCTGCTGCTGCCAGAGAGAGAAGCTGAGGAGCAGCCAAGGGCTGTGAGCCAGTTTGGGCAGTCCCAAGGCAAACAGCTGGGCTGCACTGGTCACTGCCACAGCTTCACAGCCCAGCCTCACCCAGCAGGCGGCCACAGCTTGTAGGCTTTGTCACCTGACTGTAACCCACCCTCTCCCCATTGCACTGAAAATGGCTTTTCTCTGTACCGAAGTGCAACGCTGAGGGAGAAGGAAGCTGTGAATTCCATCTCTTTTTAAAGATTAATTCTGTTTCCATTTCAAGCAGGATTATGTGGAACCTCAGTTTGTAATACAGCCACAAGTCCAGCGCTGCAGAAGCACAAGTGCTTGCTTGTTTATAGCGAAAGGCATTTGAATCGAAACCTGTAATAACTTAAAAGTCCATTGAGTTCTTGCTGGCTGTCTTAAACTGTGTTGCTTCACCATAATATGTAGGAAAATCCATTAATGCTTTAGACTTCCTCACCTAATTTGAACAGCGAACTGCCGTCTTCCGATGGAATCCAGTGTGGAGGCCACGATACCACCAGGTGCCTTACGTAGGTTCTAGCCTCCTTTTCTTCAAGCTTTGACTTCTCCTGTAGGGGCTGCACACTGCCAAAGAGGGAGACAGTAAGAAACTAAAGTTTCTTAAAGCTTTTTTTCTGCTTCTAGAAGTGCTCAATTCTTTTTCTAGCTCTGCCTTGATAGGACAGTTGGATGGAAAACTAGGATAGTTCTCCTAGCCCACTATCACAGCCTCTGCAGCCAGGCCCAAGAGAAGAGGAGCATTTCTCCCACTCCAATTTACGAACGTAAGAGCGCTGCTTTCAACGTCAAGAGACGTTGTTAAGACGGGTCTCGGTCGGTTGTTTGGTAGCACGTACCTGGGGTGTGCTGGTTGACGTAGGTGCCGTTGCTCGTGATTGTAGCAGAGGGCGGCACTTGTGCAAGCGTAGCAGAAGCTCTGTGGTAGCTCAGCCTGTCCGGTGTCCTGTTACGAGTAGTCATTTGATGGCGTCCACGGGGTGCCTCAGGCGTCTGGTGTCCAGCTGATGGGTCTGCCATTTTGTGACCCGTTATCTTAAGATCGGTGGTTTCCAAGGAAATGTCCCAGAGTTCAGGATCATCTGGAATGAATGAAGAGGTGATCAAACCAAAGACGACGGTATCGTACTACAATCGGTGGCTGTTATAAAAGTTAAACTGTGAAGCATCTTGTTATGTGGGTGCACAGCAGGGAACCAGTACTGCCCTTTGTGCCCTGGACGTAAGCAATGCCCAGGTACCAGGGTGAAATGTCACCCAAAGAGCCACGGTTCTGTTAAGAAAAGACGTGGCCCTCCCCCTGAAATGTTCTGTTTCTGTGCGCTATCACTTCAGGAAGAAGGTTTGCCGGATGGGTGTAACAACTCTACTGAAAAGTAAGTGTGAAACCCCTCACAGCGATTGACATAATCTTCCTGCCGCTCAAGCCAGTTTCGTGTTGTAAGATCAATTTTGTATTGTTAAGATCAGTCCAACTTCTCTCATTCCAGCCTCTTCAGAACTCCTACCTTTACGCTGCGCTCTGAAGAGTTGATTTAAATGCTAATGATTTACCGCTCTATTACTCATCACTTTTTTGGCTGACCTGTGAAGAACTCCTCTTCTATCGCTGGCTCCTGTTGTAGTGCTGCCGGAGGGCTGTGCTTTGCAGGAGGATTGGGTGCTGCTGGATCAAGGTAACGCAAGAAGAGATTAATAGGAAAAATACAGAAGAACTATTTGGCTCCTTCTTACCATGAACCTGAAATGATAAACAGCAGCTGCCACCAGGTACCTTCTTTTTCCCTAGACCAAGACTCTGTACCCAATGACGGTTCCAAGAGCAAGTGCCCTGTTTTTTAGCCATTTACCCCCTCTGCAACCACCTTCTTACCACAGCCAGCTGTGCAGGCTTCGCCAGGAGTGCAGAGCACCGTGCTGGTGGCTAATGCAATGGCTGTTTGCCTGCAGCCACCCCAGTGAGGCGCTGCAGCCTCAGCTCGGGTGCAGCAGTACTGACAACAGCCGCTGTGCTGCATTTTACTTCGCTCTTTCATAGGTCTGAAATTATCTTTTTTTTTCTCCAAAATGCCTGATGCTTTACGTTGGAAAATTGCAGTTCTAATGATGCAGTTTTAGAGCTGACATTGCTGCCACTTTATGAACATAACAGGGGGAGGAAAGTATGCTAATCCTCCTGCCTTTGGCCTCCAAGGCCTGACGGTACCGTACAAAAGCGAGTTACGTACAAAAGGAGCTGCTCAGGCTCCTGTATTGAGGGTTACCACACCTGCCAGTAGCTACCATGAAAACTGTTGATCTTTAACGCCAGGTCTTACCCTGCTTGCTGCTCGGAGTGACTGCTGGAACCTGCTGCTTTTTCTCCATCTGTTCCCGGAACCGTTGCTGTAGCTGCTTTTGTCGCAGTTTCCGCTGGTAAGTGGCATCGCACTCGACAGCTATGGAGTGGGGATTTCTGCCCCTCCCCCAAGTGAGCACAGAGTTAAACAGGATTTCAGCAATTAATGAAGAAAAAAAAATGCATAAAGGAATAACAGCAAGGAAAATCCACTGAACCAGCCTTTTATGGCATCTTCTGAACTGGGCTGTCTGTGTGTTTGAAAAGGTACAGTACCTTCTAATACAGCTTCTAAAATCAGTGTATACTAGCAGTCTCACCTGGAACTATTTGGCTCTTTCTGATCTACTGTCACTGCAGCAGCCTCTGTCTGACCGGGCTTCCAAGTAGATGCCACCTCACACTGTTGTCTCCCTCCTGCATTCTGCCTTTCCAAACAGCTGTCGTATCTTGCTTTCTCTATTTCAGGCTCATAGTCCTGTCTTTTAGCTTGGACCAAATCTAACTCAGAGGGTATCTAGTAAAGGAAAAAAAGAAAACACGTGTTAATGAAATACACGCGGGCCGTTTCTATACGGTGCTGCTGAAAAAATCTGGCTTGTTTGCTCTGAGTGGAATAGGAAGTTAGGAAACTGAAATGCGTTTTCAGTACAGAGTCTTTCAGTCAGTTAATCCCTGAATTCATGGGATTCTGTGTTAGCTTAATAGTTCAGCGTTTCAGGGCGGAGAGCCCACCTCTGCCCCTGTGCGCTCGCTGCAAGGGAGAACAGCTGCAGGGGGTCGGTGCAGAGCTCTACAGCTTCTCAGACCATCTCCCACGTCTGCTGCTGAGTCTGTTAGTTTTGGCAGCTCCCTTTTCACGCCTGTATTGAAGGGCACAGAAAACCTTTGCTCGGTCCTGCAATCCTGGTGTCACTAAGGAAGGTACACCTATTTTTTTTAAATTAAAGATGTGGATGGTTTGGCTGATTTTACAGATTTGTGGCAATGCCACTAATAGATGACAACTCTGGGAAAGCAGCCGTCTGTGCTGTCTTTACTTGGTCAGGTGTCGCTTGGAATCTGCTCCTACAGTCTGGGTTAGGCAGATAGAAGCACCTTACAGCTCTGGGCTGCCTAGCGGTTGAGTAAATGCTACTATGACGAAGGCAACTTTCCTATAAAACTCACTGGATTAGAAGTTGCAAAAGGCTTACTTCGCTCTCAATCAGCAAGGTAGGATTGAGTGCACCCTCGGCAAGTTTGGGGATGATACCAAGCCGGGGGGGGTGCTGTGAATATGCCAGAGGGATGGGGTGTCATCCAGAGAGACCTGGATAGGCTGGAAAGGTGGGCCCAAAGGAACCTTAGGAGGTTCAACAAGGCTAAGTGCAGGGTCCTGCACCTGGGCCGGGGCAACCGGCATTATCAGGATANAGGATGACCCTACTTGTGTAGGGAGGTTGCACTGGATGACGTCTGGAGGTCCCTTCCAGCCTGAAACATTCTATGATTCTATACCACCTAGAAGCCTACTGCTCCCAGCTGGTACAGATCAGGAGCTAGCAGGATAAATGTTGGTTACTGACATGCAACCTCAGTAACGGCCAGCACAACTTTAATACTGCCAAGGCTGCTTTGTTGCATCACAACGTGCTTACAAATTGTGATAGCTTGGGGTTACAGTACGGCTGTCACTGGTGAAGATGTACATCACCATTTCTTGTCTCTCTTTGGACACGGAACACAGGTGTGTGTGTTACTGGCATGGAAGGGGGAGACTTGGACAACGTGGCCATAAATATCACATGAGATCTTGACTAGGCTACTGTTTCTTCGCCATAGTAATCTACTGCAAATAGTCAAAATACAGAGTGGCTGTGGTAAAATGTCAAGGAAGGACTCGGTAACAAAGTTTACACCAACTAACAGGCAAAGGCTGGTGGTCTCATAGCTGGAAACATTCAGGGGTGAGATGCACTGATATGATAATTTATAATATTTTTAATATGAAGGCTCAGGAGCAGTGGGTATCTTGCAGTCCCCGCTCTAACAGCCCATGTACCACACCTGACGTGGAAGCTTATTCACGGCTCGTAGGTAGTCTTTGTCTAGGATGCAGTTCCCAAGAGCATTCCCAAAGCACCTGAGAAACAAGAGAACTCACTGTGACTGCAAATAACACTTAACAACTCTCACGTAACTTCTGAAAAGGTACAATTACTGATCTTCCCTTACTTGAGTGCCCTCTTCAGCCCATCTGTTACTGCCTCCTTTCTTGCCTTTTCGAGGGACAAGGCCTTAGACTTTAGGCCTTCACTGACTCCGTACCCCACATCTTCGTGGTATGACCCATCCTGCAGTAAAATTTAAAAAATACCAAGTGTAAGAGAATACAGTGCTTCTTGTTAGACACTGGGCTTTCCTAGGCCTGGTTACTCGCTCTTAGCTGGTTGATCTAGGTCAGTGTTTTGGACACCGGTAGGGTCTCTGAGCTTTCATTCACAGCCTTAGCCAACTGTTCAACTACAGATAGAACAAACAAAAAGATCCACTTACCTTAAGCTGAACTTTCACAAATGCACAGACCCCCACATAGAACCTGCCATTGTTGAGGTCAACAAAGTCTGTGGGAGGGAAAAGTTACGACCTAAGTAATACAAAAGACTTCTGATCCACGTTTACATCTCACTGTGTCCTTTGAAGGATATTCATAAGCCTGTACCGTACTTGCTGAATGAGCCCAAGATACTGTGTCATCTTCTATAAAATGGAGCATGACTTACAAAATATTAACTGTAGTTTGAGAATGCTGATCTGCATATGAGGTCTGGGCAAATTATGTGATAGTTTATGGTTATTAGTGGCTAGACCTGCCAAATACTCACTCCCTGCTACTACTTTATATAAACTTGAACAGATGAAAGAAGGAAGAGTTAAGTATTACTTGTCATTCAGCTATGTATTCTAAATGTTCAAAAAGCATAACAATTTTTTTTCAGCTGGAAGGAAAGATTTAGAGTGTCAGTTTATAAAAACAGTATTGGAAAAGGAACTGCTGTCTATAGAAATAATTTCTTTCCTATTATATACTAGAAATCTCCAGTTAGCAAAATTTTGCACAAGGCTTTATCCAGAATAGACTGCCTGAAGAGCTTAACAGGTTGCAATACAACTGTCAATCCAGAATCTCTAATCTACTTTATTTGACACCAAATGCACTGCTAGGTAATACCCATAGGGCACTGTAGTTAGCAGTCTTGCAAGTCTGACAGAAACGTGACACACATCTGAAATTACATGCTTTTTGAGGTTCAAGTAAGTGTACTCTAGGGTCCAAAACTTCTTCTGTACTCATCTGGTCTATTTGTTTTATTGTTTTGTAAACCTGCCAGAGGTATAAGCCCCTTTTCTATCCAGAATTCAAACCAAAACCGAATCCCCTCTCTCTGAGTTGCTAAGGAATTATTTGTTTAAGGCATTATTTGTAAAAGATAGAAGTTTGAAGGATGCCAGTCCTTTGTTGACCAAAAAGAGGGGGGAAAAAGGTGGTACAGAATAGATGGGAACGAGTAAAGTAATTAGTTTCATGTCTAGAACCTACCAGCCTGAGGAAACAAAAAGATTTCTGAAGGCAGAGGGGAAGAAAGGAGGTACATTTACACAACTCCGTTGAGCTATTTCAACCACCAGTCTTCAGTCTAAGCATAGCAGGTCTGCAACCAAGGACAATACTCCCCTGGTAGGTACTACTTCAGCTACTGAGATGGAAGATCACCTCAATAACAAAGAGTATTTTTTTTTTCGAAGCTTTCTACTGTAAAAAAAAATCTCAGAACTAGGTATTGCCTAGAAGAATCTGCAGAAAGAGATTGGTCCCTAAAGATTAGGGGAATATTAAGTGAGAATATTAACTTGTTAGAATATAAAAATTACAGGTGAGTATGGAAGTTGTCTCAGAGCCGCTGGGTGTTAAATAGTTTAATTGTAATTACTCTTGACTGTAGTCGCTGAGTGTTCCCATAGAGATCAGAAACCTTGACTAGAACAGCTCAAGAAAAATCATAAAAGCCCTTAGAATAATGACTATGACCTATTCCAGTGCAAGAGCTAAAAAGAAAACAGAACGTCTATTATTATTTAGTTTCTCTCATTCTTACCAACTGCTAAGACACCTGGAAATTCCACATGCTTCTGCCCAGGTTCTTTGAAGTGATTGAGCTGTAGGGATAGATGCCCTCGTCCTTATCTGAGAGATTTTCCTTCGGCGCCTCACAGTGCAATAAGATGAAAGACTTCTTTCCCCTCCAGAGATACTTACCAACGTTCTGCTGAGTGACTGAATGAGCCCAGCCATTGAAGCCAAACATCTCATTGGCCAGACTGATTACCTTGTGACCCTCAATGTAACAGACCTGAAAAGAAAAGCATATATACATAAAGCAAAAAGACACGCACGTGTGCAGACAGCTACACGTGCTTTCTTTTAAAGAGGGATTGCACGCATCATCTGACGCTGAAGAAACCCAGCTAAGTTCAAAGTTCAGATAATTTGAATAAAAAGGATGATGGTGCAGCTTTAGGTTCACCCTCTTCCAGAAACTGAGATGGGGGATTAATATGATAACAAATATGACTTCATCAATGGAAGGCAGAGTTAGTGGGCGCTAAGGAGGGTAATATGCAGACAGTGTTATATAATGCTTCACATATTCCACTTCTCTGAGAAAAATAAGAAAAACATCTCAATGTTCTACAAGTAGATAAATATTGCCTTGTAAAGGATGAAACATTAGAAAGGCACTTTTTTTAAAGTGTATAAGGAGCCCATGGCTCAGTAAAAGCCTGAATTTATGCTATGCTGACTTTGCCTTCATATCTGTCTATTAAACTTCTAGAGGGAAATTAACTTAAAATTGAGGATTATTGTAACTTTTTTTTACCCTAGTTTGTGAGTTGAGATGTCTATGTACGTATGTTCATACCTTTTGTCCTCCTCCAGCTTGCCGACTGCTGATATATTCCGGACCCAGCCTCTGGCGAAGAGCATGCTGGATAGCTTGATATTCACTCGCTGTGTATTGATACTTGACGAAAACAAGGTAAGAGAAATCTTCTCACTCTCCCTATTTTAGCTCCCCCTCTTCTCCTAATACCACTTCCTTATCTCATTTTCCCAGTACAGTCCTTCCAAGAGGTGTATGCTACTTTTTTTAGAATCGGGATGTAACAGACAGGGAAAGACCTCAGGGGGTGTGCGCGCATCACGTCTGTGCATGATANGTCTATGTACGTATGTTCATACCTTTTGTCCTCCTCCAGCTTGCCGACTGCTGATATATTCCGGACCCAGCCTCTGGCGAAGAGCATGCTGGATAGCTTGATATTCACTCGCTGTGTATTGATACTTGACGAAAACAAGGTAAGAGAAATCTTCTCACTCTCCCTATTTTAGCTCCCCCTCTTCTCCTAATACCACTTCCTTATCTCATTTTCCCAGTACAGTCCTTCCAAGAGGTGTATGCTACTTTTTTTAGAATCGGGATGTAACAGACAGGGAAAGACCTCAGGGGGTGTGCGCGCATCACGTCTGTGCATGATACCAGTTTTTTCCTTACTCTTGAAGTCTATGTACGCAAGCAATAATTACTGAGCTGCTGCAGCAATTATTTTTAATTTTTCAGAAGCATCATTTACACTAGAAAAACTGAGATTAGCCAGGCCTATTTGTATCCTGTTGAAAACTTAGCGCAGTCATAATCCTAGTCAAGATTGCCAAGAACACATAAAACATAGTACCTCTATGATCAACAAGAAAGGTGTCTTTAAAAGCTCCAACAGATCCAAAGTTTAACCTCATTTTACCACCATATACTATCGGGGCAGGGAGGGAAGCAGCTCAAGCGAAAGAGGAATTTCTAGAGGAGTGTTCAGCAAATTCCCCTCCTGCAGAAAATGTCCTTTGAAGAACTCCAACGTTGCTGGTATCATTAGATAACACCAGTAGTACTGGAAGCCTAAAGTCTTGTAACTTTTGCTTCTTGTCTTAGTAAAAATAAGTTACAATCTGTAAAGGCTAGAGAAGCCTAAATACATGTTTAAGGATTCAAGCATTGAAAAGCTTGTGTTGCTATGCTCTGGAGAAGAGATTACACCACCTAAACCATATCGTTTATGCGTGTATCGGCCGTCCTGTCATTCAGCAGAACACAGCATGCAATAGAGTGGGTGCCACAAGTTCCAACACCTGCCAAGCCCGATTTGCATTTGGTTCTATTTGAACTTAAAGGCATGACTTTGTCTTTCTCTGAGGCTGGAATGCAAGCCTGTAACATAAGAGAAAAGAGAGTGCCCATGCCTATGACATATTCAGGAACTATGCACAAATGCCTATCAAGGAGAAGAGAATTCACCACCAAAAGCTCTCTTCAGTCCAGATACAGTTTTTCTTCCAAGTTACTTATTTATTTATTTATTAAATAGTTGACTTTTCTGAACCTGTACTGAGAATGTGTGTAAGCATGATCCAGGCCATCTGGGAACAAGGAGCTCTTAATCCTGTTCCTTAAAAATAGAAGCTTTTTTTAAAGAATCCAGAGCAACTGAGAATAACTTGAGGCATGCCAAAGCTGTCATGGAGGAAACCATAATGTACAATTAGGTATAGCATAGCTAGGGTTCAGCCTTGCTGTATCCAGCTTTAAAATGAGCAGAGCAGATTTCCAAAAGTGCAAGCACAAAGCTTCTACTTCCCTCTCAGGAACTGACCTGTCCGAAGCAAGCAACTGAATTGCTGGTGCTGGAGCTATTGCTGCTGGGGTAGGTTTCGTTGTCTTTCCCTTGACTTTCAGGCATCCCTAAAGATAAGAGAAAATATAAACAGGGAGGTTAACAAAGCTAACAGTCCATTTGAGGACAGGTTAAAAAGCTGTTAGTGAATATGACACGAATCTGTAACAGATGCGTTGGATATTACGGTAATATTATACATCGAACTGCTGGAGCCCCACTTGGAAATCTGCTTTCTGAGGTTGTTTCATAACAGTCAAAACTGTATTTTACTCTTAAATACATGAAACTATGTGGACAGAAATGACTAGTTTCATTCTAGAAGCAGAGACACTGTTCTGGTCTTCCACCCATAAAACCAGTAAGGGTGAGCCTAAATTAAATTACATGACAACTGTGAAGCAATTACTTTATTTAAAGAACATATACATTATTTTTTTTGCTAGTGAAAAAAAAAATTCAACAGTATCTGGATCCTGTATAAGATCAGAGACTAGAACAACAAAAAAAAAGAAAGTCTCTAGTCCTTATTCTGAATATTAAACTAGTAACATATGATACCTTTTTTTTTTTCTTCCCCCTTTCAGGTAAATGGGAATGCATTGTACTACTCTAGGTAAGGAAAAATAAAATAATTCCCTCCTTCAGATTCTTCAGCCCTGTCTTAGATCACTTTCTATTAATATTTCCATTAATATTCTGACAAAAAAAGCAAAGGCAGCTTTCTACAATTTTACTTTATACCCTGACTTGCCAGTCTTTATTTTAAATTATTGTTTTGACTCTAATCATACTCTCTTGTGTTACGACGGCATCCTATAACCTAGGGTGGTATCCTATAAACTATGCAGGGCTGAAAACACACAGAAGCTGTAAGAATTGTTAGAAGTTGTACCGATACTTCAGTAGATGGCACCCTTCTCCAAGCCAGTGTCCAACAAGTTACCCAGGACTGCATTACCACTCCCTTTGCTGCTGGAGGAGTGGTGTTGCTGAGAGCTTACCCAACGAGCCTGCAAAGGAGCTGAGCAGCACCGCTACGTAAGCCCAGAGAGACCACCTCGTATTGTATTTGCACAAATGCCGAGTACAACCGCCAGTCTATCGCTCAGGTTGTTGGATGCAGTACAAATATAAGACAAGTCAATAAACAGACGAGGCAGCTGGAGATGTCCAAACCGTTTGAGGAAGTCTAAAATCCTCAGTCGATAGTGTCATTTGACAGTCAGAACCTGGCTGCGTTACGTTTTTCTACTGTACTACAGGTTCAGGACTTCTAAAAACAAGCTGTTTTTCTAGTCTCTGCACAAGGAAGCCAAGGTTTACTGAGAACTTGGTAAACAATTTTCAGAAATAGGATAGTTGTTGTTTTGTTGGCAAGTATGCGCAGCAGTAATTACATCTTAAATTCTCCTTATTTTTGGTTGGCTGTAATGATTCATCTCCAGTCCAAAAGTTGTATAACTCTACAGTGTTTATACACTTGCATGTGTTTCAATTAAAAGTTAGCTGCAGTTTATAGTAAATAGGTATTGTTTTGGAAGAGAATAAATAGAAATGAGTATTACCAAGAGAAAGAGTTGTGATTTAAGCAGGCTATTTCCCTTGTTAAGCAAAGCGTTAATTGCATCCTGAGGGAGACAATTAGAGAGAAAAAAATGGTGTACCTGGTGAGTGGCAGAGGGAATCAGTTTGGACAGTTTTTTCGTTCTCTTCACTCTGAGAAGCCTAAATCAGATCTTAATCACTATAAAGCCCTCGGGGAAAAAACCCAATGCATGAAACGTGTGCATTTGCCTACGTAGCTCTACTACCAGTTTGCCGCCAATCTTTACATACGGTAGGTGGGCAGCATTTTGAAGCAAAATTGCTTTAACTGAAACCAGGATTAAGTCCTGTAAGTTTTTATACAGTGTGAACCATTCTCAGTCGAAATTCTCTAAAGGGATGCACATTGAATAGAGCTCTGGATAAGATAGGAGAATGAATTCTGGATGAGAACGAGGAAGTATGGAATTCTGCTGAAAACAGCTTCACATCCTCTGGTTTACATCCAATAGATCAGATGCTGCTGGAGAATACCAGCGATGTACTGCTTTGGAACAAACAGTTTCAAAACCTGTCAGTGGTTTGTATCCAAATCACATATTACTCCACAGCTTGCGTGCAGGAGACAGATGATGCCAGCTTAGTTTCGGGCTTTGCCTGTAGGAACAGTTTGCTTCGGCTACGAGCCTGGTTTAAACCAAACGTTCTATTAGGGTAATGTGGTGGGGTTTGTTTTCTTTTCAGTTGGTGAAGCGCAGCGCAGCAAAGCCCTGTGTCTCAGAGCAATTGTCAGAGCATTTCAAAGTGACAGAACCTCCTTTTCAAAATTGTTAGGGTAGGAGCTCGAAAGAGAGAAAAATTAATTCTGCAAATAGAGTTATAACTCTACCTCCGTAGCAGAGCCAGGAGCTAGGGGAAGGCAAGGCACTTCCATTCTTCATCATTAGAATATTGTTCCCTCACTCCAGCTCTCCCCACAACGTTTGAACTCCCATGAAACATTAATACCAAAGTAGATAATAACTTGTTGACTGGAGTACAAAAGAGCCTCAAACACCCTCCAGGGCCAGGACAGTGCTAGGAGACTGACTCAGAAACTGTGGTGTTAAAAAGCTGTATTTTCAAACTGTTTTGCAATACTAAAAATTGAAATTCAGATATACTTGCTCTGTATGCAGGATGATAAAAGCAACTTATCACTAGTTTAAAGACACATAGGAACTATCATTTGTTACCTTCGTGATTGTGACCGTTATTTATTATTTACAGGGAATTCTTTTCAGTTTAGCTGGCAATGTTCTCAAAGGTTTTTTTATCACTAACAAAAAACCCACACCAGACTACAGGTGTTGCACTGTGCTCCAAAGCATTACCTTCATAGACTGGAACTGATGAGGAATCTTAACAGCTTTTACAGCTACCACACTTTGATATTGTTGTTTTAATTTTTTTTTTTTAATATCAATAACACAAAAGCTTAGAATTTGAACATTATGTACCCAATCACAAAAAATGGCTGTTCTGGGAAATGGAATATGAAATACTAATTTTCAACAGCACTCTAGAAGTAGGTGTTTATTTGTATATTGGTAGTGAACTCAGCAGCTGATCAGAAAAATCATAGAATCACAGAATGTTAGGAGCTGGAAGGGATCTTTAGGGATCATCTAGTCCAACGCCCCTGCCAGAGCAGGATCACCTAGGGCAGGCCACACAGGAATACATCCATCTAGGTGTGCATGTGGATTCCTATGTAGGAAATAAACCAGTCTTCTAGAACAGATAATGCTGAATTTAGTCTGTTCACAAGTACAACTGTTACTGTAGGTTATGGCAGCAACACACTCACCTTCCATGATAGTAAGCAGATAACTTCTAGTCTTCTAAATTAACACATACTCACACCTTTCTACCTTACTGTCCTTTACCCTAAAACACATTTTGGTCCTGAATCATCTCTTTTTTTCCCATCAGTTCCCCTCTGTCTTGACAAACGAGGTTGTTGAACCATGCACTTTGCCTTAATCCTGTGCTAGGAGTGTCTGTTCGCAGTTCTCTTCGCAGGTCAGGTAGAAGCAGGCAGATCTGTATCACTCCAAAACAGTTTGCATACCAGGGGTTGTGTAAGTACCGAAACTTGGGAAACACTCAGCTAGATACATGTCTGTTTCAAGAATTAATTGTAGCATCACACAATCTATAAGATAGGACTTCAACACACTGTGCACTCTTAGAGAGCTTTTTGTTCAACCTCATCCTTCTCTATACAGCACGTTCCCCCAGAGAGAAACAAAAATCTCTAACATTCTTTCAATAAGCACAATTCTCCTGAGCCCACCCCGAGCAAACGGCTATGCATGTAGCAACAAGCGATTCAGCAAGTGCTGAAGATAATACCACAGGTTTAACCTAAGGCTCATATTGCTCTAACACCAAAAGTATAAAAAAACCTTCAAAACTTCTATGTTTCTATCGAGTGTTCTCTCCTTTGCAAACTCTGAACTACAAATTGATTAACCTGCTCCGCAAAGGTTGCTTTATCCAACGCTAAGGTGAGGTGTTCATCTTTTAAGTAGGAGGTGTTCCTAATCAAGACAGGCCTGTGCTATATCACAGTTTAAAGAGTGTGGAAAACAGATTACAAAATTGCTGGAGGAAAAACGCATACAATATAACTCTTCAGCTTTGACTTCTGATAATATCTCTAGGCAAACAACCTGGACGATTTGAGAACAGTGAGGCAATGTTCTGTTCACTTCAACAAAAGTCAAAGATACTCAGTGTTTTATAAGTTAAAGAAATGCACAGGGAGAGATCATGAGATTGGGGGTCTGTTGCAGACTAAAGGTGGCTTCTGATGCTTGCCAGTAACATACGGATGAATCGTATTGGTACTGACTCAGTCTGCACTCTGGAGTAAAACCACCCCAGTCAGAGACTAAAAAGCTATAATGTAGAAAGTTTGAGCTCTCTGCAGTAAATATATTTGCTTTCACGGTGTACAAATACCACTACACCGATTTCTTCTCAGTTACAGCACATTTCAGATTCACATACCTTCAAACAGTTCCCATTTCTTTCAGTGCAATCTATAGGCATGGCTCCAAAAGCAAAATTTAACCTTTAGGTTTATTAGGCAGTACTATGTTTACTTTCAGTAGGTCTAGGATGATGATATCCCCCCTGCCCAAAACAGAAAAAACTGATTCTGGTTATGCTTTGTGATTTAACATTTTTAATGAAAAGAGTGTAAAGCTCCTTCTTCCTTATCTTTATACAAGCTTTGCAGAATCACACAGTGCATTTGTGGGGAAGTGTTTCTATTTAGAATGTTTGAATGCATCCAAGACCTGAAATGATGCCTATCTGGTCACTAGCCTATCTGGTCACTTCCTGCATGTTTTTTTTGGAACACACAATGAGAGAAATTAATCTTCTTACTCTTTATGCAGAGTTTTCTGTCACAGCAGCCTTTACGCCCTTGTCATGAATTCATCAAACATCAGGACATCCATTGAAAGTTGTCTTAGGGATCCTACTTCCCCAGCAATTACAAATCTAATTCTAGTCCAAAGGGGTTAAAGGCATGAGTTACTGTGTTTTAGACTGCAGATTTTTCAAATTTCGCCAGTTACTCCTCCAAACACGTTCCTTAAGAGCAGCGTTACGTATAAATGACTTTTCTCCTACACAATTCTGTTCACTGTTTTAAAACTCTGCACCCATTGTCACTTTTGCCTTACAAAAGCAAAGAAACAAAGGCAGAACTGTCATGAGTTACAAAGGCATCGGTAACACCTTATGAAACAGATCATTCCGAACGATACATTTACTTTATCAGAATATAAATCCTACTTAATTTCTCGTACTACCTCATTTCTTTGCATCAATCCACAATTCTGTACAGAAAATGTTTCATTAAAGGGATTAACTGCTACTCCTTCACAAATAATCTGTCAATGATGTTATGAAAAAAAACAAACAACAAACCAAACAAAAAGGAAATCTCTGTAACAACAGCGAGCCAGGTTTGTAGCGAGGGGTGTTCTGTTCTGTTGCACCAAGAATGGAAGGAAAAGAAGCAATTTCTCTGCCGTACAAACTCTTTTCCAGGTGTGAAACAGTAACACCTCGCAGTTACAAAACACTAAAGTGAACAACTTCTTTCACTTTTTATTTATAGAAGAGCTTGTTCTGGAGAGCAGATCTGGCAGACACAGTACTCAAATATTGTAAATTATTTATATGGGTACTTCTTTCTAAAAGCCCGTCAGATTGATTTATAAGCACATGATTTATGTATAAGCCACTTTAGTCATTCTGTGGAAAAGCGAGCAGGTTTTTTTAACTCAAGAGTTATGGTTTGGGACTTAAAAGGAAAAGCAGCCTGTCCAACTGTAGCCGTAGAAAGCCGGTAGTTTTGCCCAATGCAATTACTAGACAAGAAATTAATCCAGCCTGGAATCTAAAAGAGCTCAACTCTGCAAGAGCTGTGGGAGATTTGTCAAACTGCGGGTCATAAATCCCGTGGTGATTACAGGCGCAGATGACACTTCTGGCAGCAAGACCATATTAAGCTGACACATTAATTAAGTTACCACAAAAAAAATCGAAAGCTCTCAAGCTCCCTGTTGGGTTTTTGTTTGTTTGTTTGGGGTTTTTCTGTTTGTTTGGTTTTTTTTCTCCAGGTTATCACTGTTTTTAAACGGAAAATCATTTACATTCGAAATTGACAGAACACTTCAGGCATGGGCAAGCCTATATGTAATTCCACCCTTCTATTTTTTTTACATAGCAATGTAAAGTATCCCTTTTTGGGGATTTATCCTTTTTGGGGATGCTTTAGGCTTGACAGATGGGTTTGTATATTATAGCATGCACTTACCTGCACTCTATTATTCTTCAGAAATTAATTTAAAATTGATTCTTTGCTTCTACAGCTGAAAAGAAAGTTCAGATTATTGGGATCTCAATGTATGCCAGCTATCATAATTTATTACAACATGATATTAATTTAAATTGTGTTAATTTATATGTCAATAACGGTGCCATTTCTTGGGTAGTCTTGCAGATCTATCCAATTACTGTAACTTCTCACTTTAGTGTGCCCTGGGAATAATGGCTAAGAAGCGCACTGCTGCTTTTTTGGCTGCTTCCACTTTGAAATAAAGAAAAAAAATCGAACTAGAAAGATGGCTGAGCAGGCCCTTTGCCCTCTCTGCCTCGATGAAGGCAGTGCTCAATTAGAGCAGGCTCCAAGTCTCCTAAGGAAGAAGCATTTCTCAGAGAACTAGAAGCGTGCCTTGAGAGCGGCGGGGCTGAGGGTACCGACTCCGACAGTGCCTTTGCGGGGATCCCACGACCTAAACCAGAGGGGTTGGGTTTTTTACCCCAGGAGCGTCGCGCTACCTCCCCTTGCCCCGAGCGCTCCAAAGGCCGACTCGCCGCAGCTCCCGCGGCCGGGGGACCTCGAACCCGGCCGCCAGGAGGCTGGGGGACGGCACGGCA